>PVKS010011790.1:0-55580 GCA_004027875.1 Aplodontia rufa | reverse complement strand
GAAGGCCGTGTGAAAAAACTAAAAGAAGTTGTTTCTCTCTTTCTCTGTCTCTCTCACTGTCCCTCTCTTTAAAAAAAAAATAATAATCACGTATAACTAACTAAATTTCAATGAGACCCTGTCTCAAAATAAAAAATGAAAAGGACTGGGGATGTAGCTTCATGAAAAAGTGGATTTGGAGGGAAAGTGGTAAAACTTTTGGGTTAAATTCCCAGCACTTCAAAAAACACAACACAAAACAAAACTCAAAAAGTCCCCCATGCTTCTAGGGGGTGGTGGTGCATCCCTATAATCCCAGCAACTCAGGAAGCTGGGACAGAATGATCAAAAATTCGAGGCCAGCTGGTCCCTTCTCCCCTGTAGGCATTGTGGCATCCTCTTCCTTGTCCTTCTTTTTAAGAGAGGAAGAAAGAGAGAAGGAATCAATTTTATTTATTTTTCATCTGGTTTTTGTTTCTCTGTCACTTAGTTGTGTATGTGGTGACACTTAGTTGTGTTCAAAGCCAGGTCCTTGTGCCTGCTAGGCAAGCGCTCCAACCACTGAGCTACCTTCTTCCTTTTTTACTGTGTTGACAATTGAATGTAGGTAGATGCCTCTACTGCCTCTTGGAGTTGCTGTTCTAGTTTCTGGGTGGCGGTGACTGCATAACCAAGTCCTCCTGCCCCCAACCCAGAGGTAGTAAGTGAGGAGGCTAAGGAGAGTCCAAACACCACTGGTAGGAAAATGGCCTGCTTCGCCCTAGGGAGGGGATTCTGAGCAAATCAGATTAATTCAGCTTCACTATATAGTGTCAGCTGAGGAACTAAAGCAGAGGGCACACAGAAAGCAAAGGGCAAATTGGAACTTAAGTTTCTTGACAGGGTGCTATTACACAAGAAAAATAATCCTGGAGGAGCAAACACTGAAGAATAGACCAGTATGGTTCAGTGGCAAGGTATTGAGGTAGAGGAAGTGTAACAGTAAGAAAAGTTCTTTGGAGAGTCGTGAAAAAGGGGAAACCCCTCCAGGGGTAGAGAGGGGATCCCTTGAAGTGTTGAGGAAATGGTAAGGGGAATACTACATAGGAACACTGTTGGGGTCTGGTCCAAACCTGCGCAGAGAAAGCAGTCTGAGATGTTATTGACCCTGGACAAATTGAGAAGTTGAAGACCTTGCCGTATCAGGGTAAGCCATGAGAAAGGATTGAGGTTAGGATGAGTAGCTGTGTTGAGCCTGCATTGGATCTCCTTTTCCTGCTCTTGGATGGTCATGTAAGCTTGAGGGACCACCTGAATATAAAGTCTCCAGATTCTAAGTGAAGCTGCGGGACTCTTGGCTCCTGGCTATGTATAGATCTTGCTGTCAACCCCCGAGGTGCATTTAGGGGCACAGGGGTCTTTGATTCTGATTCTTACTGAGTTGGCTCTACTGTCTGGGCCCCTGCTGTTTGGGCCCTTTCCCTCATTAATGAAACGCCTTTTATATCCATTGTGGGGGCATCCTCCATAGAAGGACGGGGTCCCTTTTGCAGGATGTGCGGGTTCGGTCATTTAGAAAGCAAAGCATAGGGAAGAGATTAGCAGTGAAAGTTTACAGTGTTAAATTTTTTTTAGGTTGAGGATGATTTCTCAGTCACGTCCTGTAGGGGAACAGTCCCCTTGTGATATGACCTGACATCTTGCAGCCATAACTCCTGGACATAGAAATGCCACCTGTAGACTGGGATAGAGGCCTGAGAGAGGTTAATGAGTAGTAGGGGAAATAGGGGGTTGGCAAGAGATCTTGAGTTTGATGGGCTCCAGTGTGGTGGAAGTCCAGGACTGGGTATCTGGGAAGGGCATTTTTTAAAGGTGGGAGACAAGGTACCAAGGGGAGTGGCCCAAAAGTTTGGCTGCTATTAGGGTGGTAAGTATAACCATATAGGGTCCAGTCCAGTGAGGTTTCAGTGATTGAGGATGTAGTTCCCAAAGTAAAACCATGTCACCTAGTTGAAGAGGGATAGTGGCCAATTCAGGTTGTGGTCTGGATGGAGATGAGGCTGTGGATGGTTCGGGAAAACAGCAGTCTGTGTGTTTCCTTAAGAGTTCTTGCAACAAATAATCCAATCAATAAAATGGGTTAAGGAACTTAAAAGAAACTTCTCTCCAGAGGAAGTCCAGAAAGCCCATAAATATATGAGAAAATGCTCTACATCATTAGCTATAAGGGAAATGTAAATCAAACCTTCAATGAGATACCACCTCACTCCTGTTAGAGTGGCAAAAATGAAAATTTCTAACAATAACAAATGCTGGAGGGGCTGTGGGAAAAGAGGAACACTACTACACTGCTGGTGGGACTGCAAACTGGTTCAGCCACTATGGAAATCGGTGTGGAGAATCCTCAAAAAATTAAGGATGGAACCACCTTATGATCCAGCTATCCCACTCCTGGGTATTTTCCCAAAAGTGTTAGAATCAGCATATTATAGTGGTATGGCTTCATCAATGTTTATAGCAGCTCAATTTACTATAGCTAGACTATGGAACCAACCCAGATGCCCCTCACTTGATGAGTGGATACAAAAACTTTGGTACTTATATACAATGGAATTCTACTCGGCCATTAGAGAAGACGATATTATGGCTTTTGCAGCCAAATGGATGGAGATGGAAAGAATTATGCTCAGTGAAGTATCCCAATCTCAGAGACTCAAGCACTGATTGGTATCTCTCATCTGTGGAAGCTAGAATACATGGGGAAGCAGTAGGTTAGACGGCTAAGCTAACAATAACTTCAAATTGTATGATTCTCAACGCAATAGGGGGATGGCTCCCTAGGTTACTTGGAGACGTAGGGAGGGGGATTGGGAGGGGGAGGGTATAGGAAGAACTCCTAGGAGACTGGAGAGTGGGAATACAGGGGAACCATGTCAGAAGCAGATCTCATTCCTCCATGAAATACCCATTTAACGTAGGAGTTCTTCTGAGGGAAACAGTAACAGGGGAAACCCAAGCTGGGCATCCATGATTTGGCATTAGCCCTGGATAACTAAGTATATATACATTGGTTCTTGATGGTTTGATGTTTCCCCCTCAATTGTATCTCTATATACAGCTAATAAAAATTTTAAAAAAAATCCATGTGTTAGTATAATTTCCAAAGTTTTTCTTGTTATTTATTTCAAGTTTTATTGCACTGTAGTCTGAAAAGATATTTGATATGATTGCAGTTTTTATTTTTGTTGATTTGCAGCCTATCATGTTATCTATCCTGGAGACCATTCCCTTGCTGAGAAAAATGTGTCTGTTAGGTGGATTTGGTCTAGGGTGACTTAATTTTTTTTTCCTATATTGATTTTCTTTCTGGGTGATCTCTCTAGTGCTGAAAGTGGGGTATTAAAGTCCCCAACTATTATTATACTGGAATCTTTATTCTTTATATCTGTTAATATTTGCTTTTTCAATTTGCACCAATATTGTATGTTTGTGTGTGTGTGCGCGCACACATAGAGTGATTTCCTTTTGCTGAATTGATTCCTTATCATTATGTAATGACCTTCCTTGTCTCTTTTTTATTGATGTTTCTAATGTAAAGAATTTTATCTTATGTTGATATTGCACTCCTGCTTCCCTTTTGATTCCATTTGCATGGAATATCTTATTCCATCCTTACACTTTCAAAAGTGAAGTGAGTTTCTTACCAACAGCATGTAGTTGGGTCTTCATTTTTAGCCATTCAGTAACTCTATGTCTTTTAGTTGGAGAACTAAATCCATTGACACTCAATATATTTATCAATAGATGAGGTCTTAGTACAACCATTTTGTAACTTTTTTTCTAGTTTTATTATTGTTCTTTTTTTATTTATCACTCTCCTTTACTTTACTTTTGTGGTTAAATGATTTACTGTGGTAGCCTTGCTTCCTTGCTCATTACTTCTGTTTTATCTGTTGTATATTTTTTAATATGTGATTACCAGGAGGCTTACAAAGATATATTTTCATTATAACAAGTTATTTTGAAATGCTACCAATTTAAAATGATTTTAAGGCAAACAACAAAACACAAAAGAAAATACACTAATAAGAAAACTTCACACTTGCATTCCATTCCTCCCCACATTTTAAACTTTTGATATTCCATTTTACCTCTTTCTAT
This sequence comes from Aplodontia rufa, assembly GCA_004027875.1. NCBI lineage: Eukaryota > Metazoa > Chordata > Mammalia > Rodentia > Aplodontiidae > Aplodontia > Aplodontia rufa. The sequence goes on along the minus strand of PVKS010011790.1, from coordinate 51,461 downwards.
ATTGCCTATTTCTTAAAAAGTTAATGTACTCATTATTATTTTAAGTGTTACAGTTTAGTTTTCATACTAAAGATGTGAATGGTTAAACTACCTTTTACAATACTATAGTAGTCTGAATTTGTGTATGTACTCTTACCAGTGAGTTTATTACCTTCCATGTTTCTTCCTACACATTGACATCTTTTAGTCCATTTGAAAATTATCCTTTTGGAATCTCTTAATGGACAGTTTTAATGGAGATATATTCTCTTAGTTTTTATATGTGTGGTCATATCTTTATCGCTTCACTTTCAAACTGTAACTTTGTACAATTCTTTTTTTTTTTTTAACAGAGAAAGGGACAGTGAGAGAGAGAAAGACTATTTAGTTTCTTATGTGGCTTTCATTGCTCTGACACTTCACTGGGTACTTGGTGCTGAGGTGGGAACCTGAGTTCTCAGGCATGCCAGGAAAGCACCACAACCGCTGAACCACCACCCCATCCCCAAGTTTGTACTATTCTTGATTGGCATTTTTCTTCTTATTTTAGTTCTTTTAAATAAATGCCAATGAGATAGCTGGGTTATATGATTGTTCCATTCCTAATCTTTTGAGGAATCTCCACACTGTTTCCCAGAGTAGTTATACTAATTGTCAGTCCCACCAATAAAGTATGAGTGTACCCTTTCCCCCATATTCTTGCCAGGATTTATTATTATTTGTACTTTTAATGATTGCCATTCTAACTGGAGTGAGATGAAATCATAAGTAGTTTTAGTTTCCATTTCCCTGACTGCCAGGGAGTTTAAACATTTTTTACATATATTTGTTGATCTTTTTTATTTTGTCTTTTCAGATATGTCCATTTAGTTCTATTGCCCATTTATTGATTGGATTGGGGTTTTGGTGTTACTTTTTTTAGTTTTTTATATATTCTGTAAATTAATCCCCTACTGGAGAAGCAATTGGCAAAGATCTTCTCCTATTTTGTAGGCTCTCTCTTTGCATTCTTAAAAATTTCCTTTGATGTGCAGCAGTTTTTTGATTTATGCAATTCCACTATGATTCCATGGTTTCATTTTTTGAGCTTTAGATGTCCTGTTAAGGAAATCAGTGCCTATACCAATATGAAGGTGTTCAACTTACGTTTATTCTAGTGGTTGCAAAATTTCTGACCTAATTCCTACATTTTTGTTCCACTTTGATGTGATTTTTGTGCAGGGTAAGTGATAAGGTTCTAGTTTCATTCTTTTACATATTTATATCCAGTTTTCTCAGCACCATTTGTTAAAAAGACCATCTGTTCTCCAACACATATTTTCAACACCTTTGTTGAGTACCATGGTTATATGTGGGTTTGTCTCTGTCTTCTATTCCAATGGTTTTCATATCCATTTTGATATCCAATACCATGCTGTTTTTATTACTATTGCTCAGTAGTATAACTTGAGATCAGGTATTCTGATGCCTCCTATATCACTCTTATTTGGGATTGCTTTAGCTCTTTTGGGTCTTAGTCTTCTGAAATAATTTTAGGGCTTGGTTTTCTAGTTCTATGAAGGTTGTCATTGGTATTTTGATGCAGATTGCATTGACTCTAATTAACACTTTTGGTGGTATGGCCATTTTGACAGTATTAGTCCTGCCTCTCCAAGAACATGGGAAGTCTTTCCATCATCTAATATCTTCAATTTCTTTCTTCAGTGTTCTGTAATTTTCATTGTAGAGGACTTTCACCTGCTTGGCTAGATTTATTTGTAAGTATTCTATTCAATTTTTGTGAGGCTATTGTGAATAGAATAATTTTCCTGATTTTTTTGTCATTAGTTTCATTATTAGAGTATTAAAAAACCATTAATTTTTTGTTTCTGTACATTGATCGTGTATCTTCCTACTTTGCTGAATTTGTTTATCAATTCTAGAGGTTTTCCTGGTGGAGTTTTTTGGGTCTTCCAGATGTAGAATCATATATTCAGTAAGAAGAGAAAATTTAACTTAATCTTTTCCTGTTCGTATCCCTTTAATTTCCTTCTCTTGCCTGATTGCTCTGGCTAGAGTTGAAACAACTATTCAATGGAAAGCAAGCTTTCTAGCCCTCTGACATCTCAAGGCTTTCATGAACCCCAGTAACTCCAATATTTGTTACTTTAATATTGTCTTTAAGTTCTATAAAGATTTTTCATTCTTTTTCATAACCCATACTGAAACTCTGTCATGCTCTTGGCTCACTATTCTTGCATGATACATAACAAATTATAAGGGGGACTATACATGGGCATGTATTGATGCATCTGGATATTGTGTGTGTGTGTGTGTGTGTGTGTGTGTGTGTGTGTGAAAGTTTTCAAATTAGAATTGTTAAAAGTATCATTTTCAAAATATTATCTTACCTGTAACATTATAGCAAATAGTTGTGCCTAGATAATGTCCTTATGTTTAAAATTAAAGCATTCTAGTTTTTACCTTACATTTAAAATTTTGGTACTCTAGTTTTTATTCTTCTTACTTTCTGCACTTTGAATGCAGGAAGACTTTGCTTCAAGTATTTTAATTGTTCAGATTTGAGGCTGAAGATTAATTAATTAAAGTGACAAAGAGTTTTAACCTGAAATATAATTTGTCCATGTAATTAATTCCTTCAGCCTAGACCTTCCCTACATTAAATAAGTGCTAGTGAACTGATCAATTAATTCATGTTCCAAAGGTGACTTATTGACTTGTAAAGAGTAGCTTAGAATCCAAGAGATTTGGACTCAATAAAATATTTGCTCTGTGTTCTAGACTAACGCTTCTCATACAATCCCCTTAGGAATATTGTTATCATGCAGATTCCACGTCAATAGAGCTATAGTAGGACCTAAGCTTCTGCTTATCTAATTAAATACAAGGTGTTGATGAGTCACTATTCCTAAGTCACATATCAAGTGGTAATGTTCTATACAGAAGGGGTTCCTTTCAGAATTTTTTCTTATTGTGACAATGTTTGTTATATAGAATTTAGAACACTGTTTCTTGACTTGGGTTAACAATACCAGGGTGAAAAAAAATTCTCAAGTGTATATTCAATAAGGATTTTCAATCATCCTCTAATAATTGTTTTTAAATAAAACCTTTTTTTTTTTTTTTTTGGAGAAGCCATTTCCTTTTTCTGATGTCTTTATTGTTTTTAAAGAGAGAGGGACAGTCAGAGAGAGAGAAAGAAGGAATCAATTTTACTTTGGTTTTTCATGTGGCTTTCGTTGCCCCAACACTTTGTTGTATATGTGGTGCCGGGGTTTGAATCTGTGTCCTTGCACATGCCAGGCAAGTTCCTTAGCCACTGAGCCACTGCTCCAGCCCTCTTTCTGTATTTTTAAGTGAGGAGAAAGGTAATTTTAGAGCAATAGATGTATTATATCTCTAGTAAATGTGTTTCAAATACACTTCATACACTTACACATATTTTGATTTATCCTTTACTTTTTCCTCTTCAGGCTGAAGCATCTTGGACTACATAGTCATTGCAACATTTTCCCCTTTACTCTGTTCCCATGCTTTGACCCCTGTATCATTCCTGGTTCTTTTCCACACTGTGCTATGAGCCAGACTATTTTCAAGGTCTTTTAGATATTTTCTAAATGTCTGAAGTAGTCCTTACTTTACTAGAACCCTAATTCCTTCTACCTCCAATTTGGTCCTTATGGGACTAATTTTATTAGCAGAGTATATTATATTTTAAGGAACTTCCCTGCCTTTAAGCCCCATAATAAGTCACATTTTGAATAAGTAGTGAATCTGGATTCTTGGCTGTGGTGAACACAACCAGGCTGCTTATCTAAAGGGGAAAAGTTAGGTTTAAGAAAAGTATTTGAGTAATTCCCAGAATCTGAGAAAGGGAAAGTGTGGTCAACATAAAGCTGACTGAGTTTGAACCATACCCATAACTTTATGTCACCTATTGAAGAATTAAGGCTCCCAATTGACATATGTAAGTGACATGTGCGTTTTTCAGTGAACCATGGCAATGGAAGTGACTGTGGGGATAGGTGCTGCCACCACAGAGTCTACCTCCAGCAGGGAAGTGCCCCCTATAGAGAAGTCAAGATGCTCATAGAAGGAGGGGAGAGGGCACTTGATGTTGGCTCAAAAAAATTCAAAAAGACCCACTAGAACTGATCAAAAATGACATCCTTTTCAGTTTTCTGCAAAATAAACAGATGAATGGGAAATGATAATCTTCTTCTTCAAAGTTTGAGTGAGGAATCAACTCGGACTATTAGTAATTCAATGAGGAGGTAAAATCTAGAAACCAGAATCAAATATTTTAAACAATGAAGACTTGTTAACAGGAGATTTTTTAGGTGCATGATTAAAGTGCCTCCAGTAAGAAACTTTTGTCACTAGGTGGAGACAGAAATTTTAGTCAAATGGGAAAACAGCAAATATATTAATCCTTTAACATTTTTTTAACCTGGAGTTAACAAGTTATAGCTTTTGTTGTCTTCCAAAATAAATTTTTCAAATTAATATTATAAGCCTAGTGCTGAATTATTGCTTCTAATGATTGTGTAAGTTCAGACAAAATATGCCCATTTCGTTACAAAATCACAATGTCACCTGGTGACGTAATCTGAACAAAATGGTAAATGGATTATTTGAATAGTTTATCTTCTCGGTTATTCAAAACAGCTAAAGAAAGACTATTTTTCCTTATAATATCTGAAAGGTATTTTATACTTCAACTTAACTATGTGGGTTTGGATAACATCTAAGTCATAAATCATTTTTATTGAAACACATGGTTTCCTATCTCAGATGCATGCAGAGTATGAGAAAAAATAAATAATGGAGAATAGTTTCAGTTTCAGATTATTTGACAAATTTACTGGATTTTCCTGAATGTTACAGGAACAGTTGTATAAGCCAATTCAAGTAATATTGCCAACATTTTCCATTTGTCTAGCAAAATACTCAGTTAATCTGTAACAACTTCTGAGTTCTTTTTTCTTGTTCTTTCTCCGCCTTGCAGTCCTTCATTCCTTGTGAAGGCACCTTAGTGCCTTACACATAGTGAATTCTTAACTGATTCTCTGCTTATTGCTGTTACACAGAAGTCATAGAATTTTAAAATACAGAGTAAAAGCATGTGACCTTAGTATCTATTTGTTACAGAGGACTGGCCCCAAGCAGATCTACGAAGTCAGTGAAGGCTGATATTTGTGTTCTCTCATCCATCTGCAAATTGTGCTTGTTTCTCTAAAAGTTCCTTCTGCCACACAGCTGGGATTTCCTAGCTCCTTCTCTTCCATGTGAAAGAATATGGAAGAGAACCTACCTGCATTTCATCCTCTAAGGGATGAGTGGTTTAAATAAGCAACTGCTACAGAAATTCTGGCTGAAAGGATGCAGACTTTGTGAGCTTCAAGGAGCAAACTGTGTCTCTGCCAATGGTGAGCTGGTGAACATTAGACCTCACTAAAGCCAACCAAGTTGATTCACAGCTGTGAGTCTTTGTTATTTCTACAAATTACCGTTATTATGTCATCGTTATTGCCTAGTGGTTTCTACTTCCTTCCCTGTAAATATTCACAAAAAAATTAGTTTGGACCTACAAAAGAAAAAAATAGTAAGTTCTAACATAGAAATCAAAAGAAATAATGAGAATTCTTTCAAAATCCCAAAACACAATTATCAAAATGTGCTCTTTGGCTAAATACCACACCCCTTGACTCAGAGAACACTAACTATATTATATTTCAGTAAAGGAATTAAGCATTTTTTCCACTTTTGATAGTTTTAACTAAATTCACAAGAAAAGCCCAATATTTCTGAGATTCATTCAGAAAAGAAATTACTAAATTCCATTTTTATTACCAACCACAAAGCCTTATTGTCTTTCTGTGTTTAAAATAAGAACCCAGGAAATGTTTGTGAAGCCCCGGGGTCTGTAATCCTTGTATTTTAAACTAGTTTGTTGAATTTCTAGGCTTACCAGGAGAATCAGAACATACCTTATTATAGTGAATTCCAAATCAAACTTAAAAACAAATAACCAGAATACGTACCTATAACATGCTGTAATATTTATGGGAATCAATTTATCTACACAGTTATTGCCCAAGGACTTGATGTATTGATGTACATTTGTCTGATAATTAGAAAGAAACTCTTTTCATGTAACTGAACAACTGAGAAAAGTGTCAATAGCTGACTGAGAGCACCCAGCAGTACTCATAAATTCCATTTTCCAGTAATGCTTATGTTCTTATATTTTATGTTATCCTAAGAAAATTCAAAGTTATGGACAATGTAATAAATATAAGATTGCATGGAGCACTTGATTTCAGAGTTCACTGGTATCTGTCAAAAATTCACACATATCAACTGTCTTGAGATCAAGATGTTAAGAAAGAGAGGAATGTTTCAGAATTCAGAACCCTTCTCAGAAAAAAAAAAGTGTTTACTCTGAGCACAAGTTAGTTAACTAATTGTGTACTGTGCCAAGCGTAAAAAAGAAAATAAGGGGACCACTCACATTTAAAATATTGATGAATGTTTGACAGTTCATACATGCACAATACTCACAAATATACCACCAAAAATGAAAGAAATTCTCACTGGTCCCTTAGAAGAAAGCTCTCCTCACATCTCACAGGAAAAGTGCAAATACTAATTTTATACAAAAGTATACCAAACATTCATGTATTCTGAGTTTTGGAAGAGAATGTGAGTATCTTTTCTACATTATTAAAATTTAAGAAAACAACCAATCCAAGATACTACCCTGGAAAAATGTTAATGCATTTAAAATTCTTATGTAGTAGTGAGTTATGGTGATAATAGCAGGTTACCACTTCAAAAAAAAAATCAGAAACATGAAACATGATACTTTGTAGGAATAAAATTAGACAAATATTAAGGTGCTGACTCAGATAGGGTCATCCTAAGTGAGAAGAAGGAGGAGCTGTTTTGCTCCATGTGGTACTATAAACCATGGACAGCAGGGAAGATAGAACAGAAAACCAATGTGAAGTTTACCAACTGGTTGCAAAGACATTCCTGCATAAGATCCCTAAGAGCAGAAACCTATTACAATGCGTATTTATTGTTGAATGGGTTCTGGGGAAACTAGTAAATGTAGCAAATATAGGATTACTATAGATTTTTTCAGAGTACCAACTCACTTGCACAACAGAAGTACATTATTGTATCTTGTACCTTTGGTCTTAGATTTGTGTTATTTTGTTTCATTATACAGCATATATACATTTTCATATGTTTGCCCATAGACATATACAAAAATTATATGAAGATATACATGTATACATGCATACATACCAATAAGCATACATATATTAAATATATAAACAGACTTTTACATATATTTAATACTTTCTACACATGAAAACACACATATGGACCTATATACATGCATGTATTAGATATATATGTGTATGTGATGCCAGTGATGTAGATGTCATGTTCATGTCCTCTCAGAGTCAAATGAAACCGAGGGACACCGAGGCAAGTGTAGTAGGCGGATTTTATTTGAAAGAAAGTAAAGCATAGGGAAAAGAGCAGATTTCCCCCCAGGGGGAAGGGGACAGAGCCGATGAGGCAGTGAGGTTTGCCCTGTATATATGATGTCCTCTCCTCGATTGGTCACTGCTTCCCTGCCCCTGTACCTAGGACACAGGAGTGGGGAATTCTGGTCCAGGCTTCTGTCCATGCCTTAGGCGCCAATAGAAAGATTGTGGTTCCTTACTTAGCAGCAAGAAGTGTCCACATCTGGGCCTGTCTTGTCAGACCCTTATTAGCACTGGGGGATGTCTTTGCCCTCTCAGGAAAGATGATCATCAGTTAATTTTCTCCTTATCAACCCACATTGTTCTGCCTACACTGCCTAACTTTTTCTGCCTCATATGTATACAATAAATATATATATGTATATAATACTCATATGCATAGAGTTACACATAAATTTAGTCCTTTCTATGTGCCAGTCACTGTTCTAAACATTTTACAAATATTGATGAACTTGCAACAAGTATGTATACCTAAATAATATATCACATATAATCATCACAAAAATTGCATCAGAAAATCTTCAGTGCTCAGCCTCTGAATATTAAACAAACCACAGGTCTTATTTTCAGGATCATGATTACAGGTAACATTATGAAAATCTTAGTGTAAATTATGTCTTTGTCAGAATTCTTAATCTCTGAATCACTGGGGACTCAGTCAGAAACTATAACAGTTAATTTGACAAAAGAATTTAATATAAATAATTTGACTCAAATATTAAAAATTCACTGACTGACAAAACAAAGTGCCATGAAAGTATAAACAGCAGGAAACAGCAACCAACCCTAGATCGGGAGAGCAAATAAAAGATGTTTGGTGGAAGAACCTCATGGAGTTCAGGCTTCTGAATGTGCAGCTCATGCTGGCACCTCTAAGGGGCCACCATGTGACTGAGTTTTTAAAGCAGTGGAAAGCAACCTGGAATTGCTGCTGCCAGGTGAAGACCTGTGGCTGGAGATGCTCACAGGCCCTGGACAGAACAGAGCCCATCAACAGGAAGCTGCCCTGTACAAGTACTTCCTTTATCCTCCAGGCTCCAGAGCTCCCTGCAGTGCCCTTCACACAATGTTGAACAAATGAAAGATCTGTTTGCAAAGTCTGAGTTCCAGAATCCCAAAGCTGAAAAGAGGGGAGTTGAGACTGAGAGACTACACTTTGGTAAGTGGCATAGTGTCTTTTAACATGAAGAAGCCATAGCTTTGCCCTGACTTAGGTCTCTTATACTGAAACGGAAATCTGTGCGCTCTAATCCGTTTCTCTGAGAAGACGCAAAGAGCTTCCTTAATATCAGCACTCTGGCCCCTGGAGGTGTGAATTAAGTTGTGGTTGACATCTTCCTCAGAATTCTCTGGATCACTTGCAGAGCATACCTTACGTTCCTAACAAACATTAATTAAATGAGTGAACGAATTTGTAAGAGCATCTTTTCAGCATAACTGATTCTTTAATGTCTTTAAACAATGATTTTTTTCATCTCCTTTAATCACTGGGCTACAATATAAATATTTATATTATAAAAACTACAGCAGTATGGAAATATGAATTCAAAACTTCAAAGCTCTGGTGTTCATTAAGACAGCTAATATAGATTTTGCTTATTTCCCTCTTAAAATACATGGAAGCATGAACAAAGAAATTAACTTTCCTCCTCTGGTTTTCTCTTGTTGAATCTATTTTTCTGAAATCTCCTCAGTCTTCATATGAAAAATATAGAGATTCTCTTTCCTTCTCTTATTTCAGCCTCAGCCTTTTATATTCAATGTACCTTTGAAAAAGATCCACTATTTACAAAATTTGCTTTACATAACTGTATTTAATTTTCTATTTAATTTATAATATTCATTGTGCCACCACTGAATATTTATACTTTTCCAAAACAAGATGAAACTAACTTGAATATGAAAAAAGAAGAGGGAACACATTTATTGAAATAAAGGCCTTCAAAAACCCTTTCTTATTCTCAAATAAAAAGCTGAGAGGATGATGTAAGACTTTTTTTTTTTTTTTTAACATGACGGTCTCCAACTCTCTGGTAGACACGTTAAGATCTGGAATGATTTCACAGAAAGTATCTCTAAAAATTGGAAAAACAGTCCATTTATGAAGAACACTATATGCATAAACATGTATATGCAAATTTTAATACATTATGGGATCAACTTAATATTTAATCAAAGTCACCAATTTCATTTTAAAAAAACATGTTATCCTTTGTTCCTGACACTAATTGCATTATTAAGAGATTATAGACAGGTGTATTGATCATTTGTTTATGATTTTTTTGTGGTTCTCAGAAGTATGTTATTGTCCAATAAAGAGCAATCTCTCCTCACTGGACTGTTTACAAGTGTAGGAAGAATTGAAAAACTGCTTGTTGTATAATCCTGTGGGCAATCCCTTGATTTTCCACATAAATTAGATCAACTCTATACCAGGCCCTTAGAATTTAAATAATAGTGTGGTTTTAAAATCTAAAACTAGTTCTAAATCAATGCTTCCTTGTTGGGGTGTAGCATTCACCCCCATTTCAACAGCTGCCCTAGAGCGATCTTGTTACTATTTCCATAAATTCCTTCTGGAAGAGCTGCTAGGTCCTGCCTTGTTAAGCTTCCTAATTTGTTATGCAAAATGAAGATTGGAAGATTAGAGTGGGTTGGAATGTGCTGTTACTAGTTGTTTGTCTGTACTCGAAATCTGCATAACCCCTGGCAACTCCCTTAGAAGGATTATTGATTCCTTGGCTGTCTCCCCTCCTCCCTATATAAAAACCTGTGTGCCTTAATAATAAAGGGATTCTGAGCTGCCATCAGCTGCGTGTGGTTGCCCCCTTTCCCTGGCTGGGAGGAAAGGGGTCCCCGGACGAGGAGGGGCCCAGTTTTCAGCCTCGGCACTCATCCTCCTCCTGATCGGCTCCCGGGGGACAATCCAGCGCCCCACACTTCCTTGTGCACTATGGGAATTAGTAGCAAGAGTCTTAACAAAGAGGCTCAATGTACTTCCTTGCAAAAACTGACAACAAAAATATTTCCTAAGGATCACAAATTCCCCTGAACTAGTACCATTACCTTCCACATTGATTGTGTATCCCTTCCATTCTTTCTATTATCCTTGTCTCCACTTTTGGGGCCCATTTTAATATATAGAGTTCATATAATTATCTTTCTAAATTATTTATTAGGTTCCTTGTCCTGGAAGAACCACCTAAGGTTAATCACAAGGCAAGACCTAATTTAGAGTCAGAAAGAACAATTCTTGCTAGAAATTATGATTACATGGTAATTTTAATTATGCTGGCCTTTTATGAGAGTAATACTAGGGATATTACAAACATCTAGTGCTTACTGCTGTTTATTTGGAATTTGGTATATATGGTAAATGAAATAATTCTATAAGATTTAATGTGAATTTGCACAATAATCTTTTATTTTTGCAAAATTGTCTTTTGTTAATTATTAAATACATTTGTCATATTTACTATACCTGACTTAATAATATAATTATTAACATAACATTAAAAATATGATAAGATCATTTTCATTATTTTTGAGTCAACATTGTTAAATGTCGGTATACATGGACCCCTTCTTTATATATTTGGATTACATCTTCAGTTATGTTGAATATTAATTCTCAGAAATTAATTATATATGCTATTGCTACAGAGAATATTGAAGAATAGTTGTATCAGCATGTTAAGTGCAAAAAATGAATGACTACAAAAATTATAACGAGACAAGTAACATGTGGATGTACTTCCAGAACTATGCTCAGGACAATCACCTTCCTCTAAGCTAAAGCCTTAGGAGAGGGTATGAGAAGTATCAATCATCACCTGAAACTAGTTATTTATTAAGAGCATTTCTAATACTCTAGATCATCCAAATTATGACTAATAAATGAGAAAATTATTGAGTGGAAAGAGATGAGTTCTTATCATGACCAGAAAAAGAAAATTTAGTCTAGGAAAAAGTGAGGAAATTTATAACTACAATTATAATTAGTACCATTATATTAAAAAGATACAAGATCTTTAATAACCAGAATCTCTTTAATTCTCATATATTAGGTAGCTGGTGATAAGTAAAATTGTTATCCAACCTTAAAAATGGAATCTTTAGATCTTTTATTTTGCCTATGTATAAGACAAAATAAATTTAAACCCTGAAATCAATTTAATTTTTTCAGATAAGAAGGACTTGAGGTTTCTAATAGAAAAGAAATTAAAACAAATTTTATGAAGGAACTAAATTAATATAGGTAAACTATTTTTTCTTGTTTTTATGTCTGTCTTCATGATCAAAGATTTTTTTAAAAAAGGTTTATACCTTTCAAAGACTAACCCAATTTATAAATTTGGAAAATATGTCAGACAGAATGAAGCTGGAATTCACCAAGTCATAAGAAGATATATAAGGCATTGTCACAGTGATTTAAAAATACATTAGTAGGGCTGGAGAGGTGGATCGGTGGTTATGGTACTTGCCTGGCATGGCAAACACCAGGACCACATACACAACAAAGTGTCAGAGCAATAAAAGTCATATGAAAAACTAAATAAAATTGATTCTTTCTATTTCTCACTGTTCCTCTCTCTTTATATATATATATATATTAGTAATTTTACATGCATTCATATACTTTATATCTGTCTAAACCTATAGAATGTACTACATCAAAAGTAAACCCTAATGTAAACTATGTACTTGGAAATAATGATGTGTCATTGTAGATTCATCAATTGTAACAAACTCATCTTTGGGTGCTGATAATGGTGAGGCTATGCATGTGTGGAAACAAGGTTTATTAATTGGTTTTTTTAACCACTGTTACCAAAAGACCTGACAAGAACAATTTTAAAGGAGAATTGGGACTCATGCTTTCAGAGACCTTAGTCCATGGACGGTCAGCTCCATTCCTCTTGGCCTAAGATAAAGCAGAACATCAGGAATGAAGAGTGTGGTATAGGAGAGTGGCTCAGAATCTGGCCACCAGGAGGAGAGTGAGCTCCACTTACCAGGGACTAAAATATATATCCCAAAGGCACAGTCACAGTGACCCATTTCCTCTAATCTCCAGCCACACCCCACCTGCCTATGGTTATCAATCAGGTAATCCACTGAAGTGTATCAATTCACTGATTAAGACTTTCCTAATCTAATCATTTCACCACTAAACTTTCTCGCATTATCTAACACATGAGCTTTTTGGAATATATCATATGTAAATAATAACCCAGGGTATATATAGGAAATCTCTATCTTTCTTTTAATTTTATTGTGAAGCTAAACTGATTTTTTTAAAAAAGCAGTCTTTAAAAATGCATGCATAACATCTCAATAGACGAAGAAAAGGCCTTTGATAAATTCCAGCACCCATTTATGCTCAAAACTCTAGAGAATATAGGGATCAAAGGAACTTATCTTAACTTTGAAAAGACCATATAAGCCAAACCCTCAGCTGGTATAATACTGAATGGAGAAAAATTGAAAGCATTTCCACTAAACTTGAGAACAAGACAAGGCTGCCCACTCTTATCACTTTCATTCAATATAGTCCTTGAGACCCTGGCTGGAGCAATCAGGCAAGAGGAGCAAATTAAAGGGTTAAGAATAGGAAGGGAGGGGCTGGAGCCCTGGTTTGCCTGGCAAGCATGAGGACCCAGGTTCAAACCCCAGCACCACGTACACAACTAAGTGTTGGAGCAACAAAGCCCATGTGAAAAACTCAATAAAGTTATTTCTCTCTGTCTCTCTCACTGTCCTCCTCTCTTTAAAAAAAAAAAAAAAAAAAAAAAAAAAAGAAGAATAGGAAGGGAGGAGGTCAAACTATCCCTTTTTTCTGACAACATGATCCTAATCTGGAAGATCCAAAAAACTCCACCAGAAAACTGCTAGAGCTAATTGACAGATTTGGCAAAGTAACAGCTACAAGATCAGCACCCATAAATCAATATCTTTCCTATATGCCAACAATATTAAGGCAGAAGAAGAAATCAGGAAATCGATTTCATTCACAATATCCTCTAAAGGAATAAAATACTTGGGAATTAATCTAACAAGAGAAGTAAGAGACCTCTACAAGAAAATTATCAAACGCTGAAAACAGAAATTACATACCTGAGAAGATGGAAAGATGGATGCTCCATGCTCTTGGTTAGGCAGAATATAATTAAAATTGCCATTCTGCCAAAAGCACTATGCAGATTCAATGCCATCCCCATCAAGATTCCAATGTCTTTCTTTGCAGATATAGAAAAAGCAATTCTCAAATTCATTTGTAACAGGACATCCAGAATAGCCAAAACATTACTAAGCAAGAAAGATGAAACAGGTGGTTTTGCAATACCAGACCTAAAATTATACAATAGAGCTGCAGTATTAAAAACAGCATGGTACGGGTATCAAAATAGGAATGAAGACCAATGGAATAGAATAGAAGACTTTGAGACAAACCCACAAATCTTTAAACATCTGATCTTTGACAAAGGGGATCAAAATATAACATGGAGGAGAGACAGCTTATTCAACAAATAGTGCTGGACAAACTGGACAGCCACTTGCAGGAAGTTGAAATTGTATCCTTATCTCTCATGTTGCACAAAAATCAAATCAAAATGGATCAAGGAATTAGGAATTAAACCAGCTACCATACAACTGCTAGAAGAAAAATTAGGACCAACATTCCAGCATATGGGAGTTGGCAATGACTCTAAAGTGAAACAATTACAGTCAAAAATCAATGAGTGGGATGCCATTAAACTAAAATTTTCTGTACAGCCAAGAAAATAGTCCAAACAGTCAAAATACAACCTACAGAATGGGAGAGAATCATGACATGTGATCCCTTTGACAGAGGACTAATATCCAAAATTTATAAAATCTCAAAAAACTCAATAACAAAAATACAAACAATCCAATCAATAAATGGGCCAGAGAGCTAAACAGAAACTTCTCAACAGAGGACATTGAGCAGGCCAATGAATATATGAGAAAGTGCTCTAAATCATTAGTAATCAGGAAATGCAAATCAAAACTACCTTAAGATTTCACTCACTCCAGTCAGACTGGAAAAGAAGAAGAATGCAAACAGTAACAATTGCTGGAGGGGTTGTGGGGAGATAGGAACACTAGCTCACTTTTGGTGGAATTGCAGACTGGTCCAGCCGCTCTGGAAAGCAGTGTTGAGACACCTCAAAAAATTAGGGTTGGATCCACCATATGACCCACCCATCTCTCTTCTGGGTATTTTTCCAGAGGAGTTAGAATCAGCACATTTCAGTGAAACACCAAAATCTATATTAGCAGCTCAATTTACAATAGCTAAATTATGGAACCAACCCATATGTCCCTCACTGGATGAACAGATCCAAAAGCTCTGAGGCACACACACACACCACACACACACACACACACACACACAATGGAGTTCTACTCAACTTTTAGAAAAAAAATGATATTGAATCCATTGAAGGTTAGTGGATGGCAATGGAAGAAATCATGCTGAGCAAAGTTAGCCAAACCCAGAGAGTCAAGGGCCAAATGTTTTCTCTCATTTATGAAAGCTGACCTAAGCCCAGGCTTGGGAGTAACATAGACAAACTCATGAGTTAGATCCATAGAACAAAATGTAATATGTTAATATTTATGAGATACAGTTGCAAGATATTTGAACAAACTATACTGCATGCCTGTACAAAAAAGTAAATGCTTAGTTCTATTGTCAAATATTTTTAAGTATAACAAGGGATGATAGGAAGGGAGGAGAAGGTGAAATGTTAGAACTAAGATAAAGCAAGGTATATTCCAAGCATTTATAAGTATCTCACTGTATATACTATAGTCATATATTTAAAAAGTGTTCTTGGTTAGGTATAAGAATTATGTCACTGTACTTGGGTTTTTAGGAAAAATATAGGACCCAGAAGAAAGGCAAAGGATTGGGGGACAGGAGGAGAGAAGTGGAGGGGTGCAGGGTGGGGAATTATTGAAAAAATTGCATTGCTGAATCGTGTGAATCTAGGAATATGTGACAACTAATCCCATCATTATATAAAACGATAGTGCAATAATAAAAACCAAATCAAAACTTAAGTTTATTTCCCCACCAAAAGAATTTATTACCTCATAAACTGGTAAGAAGAAATAATAAATTCCCCAAATTCAAAAATAGTTAAATCCATTTATCCAAACCGTAAGAGTAACTCTCATAGTTAGACCTGCTCACTATAAGTTATTCCACCCAATCATGGTCTAATTCAGTAACTCTAGACCTGGATTTCCCAAGCAAATGAAAATTTAGACAAAAATTAAAAGGAAATTGACACAATCTTTCCACTTTTAGTCACCTTCAAAGTTTTCTCATCTTTTAGACAAAACCTTTAGTAGCAAGTGGTTTTATACTACTTACTAAACTTTCTTCTACCTATGTACAAGAATCTGTTATACAATAAATGATTAACTCCATGGAAAACACTAGGAACTACTGTTGTTAACGCAGGATGTGTACATAGAGACAGTCACAAGTTTCAGGGTAAGAATGAATTACTAATGAATCAGACAACAGATTCTACTGGAGATTAGGCTAAAACTTTCTTCCCTTTTAATTTTCATTTTGTCTTTAAAAATTAGATAAAATTTTCGAAAGATTAGATAGATGCCCTTCCTTTTTAATAGATAATGGAAAAATATCATTTCCTCAAAAATGTATGGCATCGTTATGTTAGGGAATGGCCTTATCAGAACACTCATATTGCCATTTTAAAACAGACAGGAAGGGGCTGGAGTGGTGGCTTGGCGGTTATGGTGTTTGCCTGGCATGTGCAAGTACACAGGTTTAAACACCAGCACCCACGTATACAACGAAGTCTCAGAGCAACAAAAGCCACATGAAAGACTAAATAAAGTTGATTCTCTCTCTCTCTCTCTCTTTCTCTCACTGTCCTTTAAAAAAAACAGACAGGGATAAAACTTTTACATTAACCATTCCAGAGTTGATGCCATTATTTATTGTCTTTAACAGCTTTGTAGTTGATAATTCTACATGACGAATCTCCTTGCTGTCACCTATGTATACATTTAGAAAGAGTCTATCTTTTCTTTCAATGTTTTACCATGGCAAGAACATAAGATATAACCTCTTAACAAATTTAAGTGTGCAATGCATTATTGTTGATTATAAATAAATGTCACACAGTAGATACCTAGAATTATTCATCTGTTTAACTGAAACTTTATGCTCATTAGTTAATAACACCCCAATTTTACCCTACCACAGACCCTGATAGCCCCATTTCAGCTTTTCGTTTTATGAATTTGATTATTTTAGGAGGAACTGAAATTCAATCATCCTTCCTTTTCTCTCTAATAATAAAGGTTTTCTTGTTTATTTTCTTTTAGGAGAAAGTGATTTATTGTGTCCTGATTTCTCATAAAATGGAATTCATTTGTAAAACTAAATTATAAGTTCTCTCAGAACAGGATGAATCAACTTTATCAATTCATCTTTGTTTTACCACAATGTTATTGAAAAGATATTCAGTATATATATTTAAGCAGTCCCTCAATTTAAACTATTGGTGTCAAGAAAAATGCTTAAAATATAAAATTAGGTGGGAACTTAAGTTTATTTCCCCCCCAAAAGAATTTATGACCTCATAAACTGGTAAAAAAAAACAACAAATTCCCCAAATTCAAAAATAGTTAAATCTTTTGGTTTCCTGGGAAGAGTGAAATCAAGAAACTGATCAAAATTCATCTGCCAGAAATTAACCATGAATCTGAAGTACATTCAACTCCCTTCTTGTCCACCTGGATTTCATTTTGTGTGTAGGGCTTTGGGACGAAAACTAAAAATGGAAGAAAACCAAATTACTGTTTTTAGCCAGACCCCATCAACACTGAGCAGCTCTTTCTGTTGTAACTGCTACCAAATGGTTTATACATTGAGTACTCAAAAGAGATTTATTTTTTTCATCTGGAGCTTAGAGAAACATACAATAGTGCAACAAATGATAAATGCCATAATTGCTTAGGGGTATTATCATTCCTAGGGTGACAGATCAAATCTGGAAGCTTAAAATAAACTAAGCAAGCATTTGCTCTTCTAAAGAGCATGAATCAAGCAGTTGCTTACTTTTTTCAGAGTTCAGTGGAAAGTCAACTGTTAGAACAAAGTGATTTCAGCTTTGTCACTGAAAAATAAATGCGCTCAACGAAGCTTGACTGGTTTTCTGTTATTCCTTTTTTTTTTTTTGCCACCTAGCATAAAACAAAGATGAACTTCGGTCACAAATGAATTGGGGGCACTTAAATTGGTACTGTTGCAAACAGGACTTATCTATCTACTTGAGTCAAAATCTTTCTTAAATGACTGTTCTCTTCAAAAATGAGCAATGTCCTCAAAGTCAAAAGACACAGCTGGTAGACACAGGCCCACAACTTTCAAGTTTGAGTCCATTGAAAATAGCACTTGCCTCTCCATGCCACATGTGCAGTGCCGTAAGGACAATGATGTTTGTGTGATCTGTCTCACAGGATGTCTGTGTAGAGCATGTCTACTCATGAAGAAAACCAGAAAATCAGCAAATCATAATCTTCAATATTAAGAAATAATGCTCTTGGAGGAGGAGCCACAAATGGAGAGGGACTAATATACACTTGAATTCCTCTTATGAATTATTTGTGATTATCACTGTGGTAAACCATTGCGTAGCCCTTTCCTACTTCCTTGAATTTTTGAAGAAAATGACAATTTCATTTCAGAATCAGATCACGCTGAAAAATTCAGATTTTATTACCACTGCATTTATGATGGATATGGTAGAGCCTATGTTGGTGGACTCCTCACCTGCAGGTCCAGGGGACAGTGCTGTTTGAAGAAAGAAACCTGCATGGCAGGAATGGCTGTCAGATGTCCTAGCAGAGTGGGCAATGAGGATGGCCTAAAGAAAGCATCCCTGGGTGCAAAACCTAGCTCTACTCCTTGTAGTTTGTCACTTTAGGCAACATACCCATTTTGTGTAGCTTCTTCAACAGACAAGATACTATCCTTCTCCTGGGGTAGTTATGAGAATTAATCTACCAAATAGCCATAGTAAACACTTAAGAAACTTAGAAAATTATACTTGATGATTAGTAGGATTGCATGAAAATGTATTGACTGCTTTGACTGCTTAAGAAATATTACAGAACCATTTTTGAAAAACATACAACAAAAGTAATGGAGATACATCATGCCTGGAATTATAGTGGTGAAATTTACCCTTAAGAATCTACATAAAATTCTTTGTATGCATTGCTAAGACATCAGTAAGTGGCTGTTTTCTTAGAATTTCCCAGCCATTTATCATGCTGATTTCCTCTGTATTAAAGCATGTGAATAATTCATTCTTTGAATTTTCACAGCACCTTTCTTTTAAACCTCTCAAAAGGATTTTTAAACAAACACATTTATTACCAAAACATTGTTCACTAAATATAACCACAAGTTCCAGAACCTTAGCACTGCTTCTTTTGAACATCTTTCTTATCTATATTAACTTTAACATTATTAAAGATTTCTGTTTCTAAGTGGAGTCATACATTAAACAGTACCTAGAAACACGAGCTAATGACTTCTAGTTGTAGCTTTCCATAATCCAATAAAGCTTGCAACACAAAAACAAAGATAAGAGAATCTGTTTGTTCAACCCAGAGCCCAGGGCTTCACTATAGAAAGAAGCCTGCAACCACTGAGTAGTTCTTCCCAGATGCTCATTTGGGGCGTGATACTAAAACAGAGCACTATGGTTAACAAATCAAATTTTCTCATTACTAGAGCTTATCACAAAACCAATGACCCATTTTTTAAAGAAGTAAAATCACAAAAACATAGTCACAGAAATGTCTACTGAAAATTCATGCATTTTTAAAACCTGATATTAGAACAGTTTGACGTCTTTCAGTGGCAGAATCACAAATGTGCATAACTATTCTCAAGAAGAAAAAAAAACCTCGAAAGGAGTGTAAAGTCTTTGGTTTTTTAAATAAATTTAGTTATTGTACAATCAAAAATGCATCCAATTAAACAATATGATATGTATATATTCTTAAATTAGATTTACCCCCTAGATCCCACCCTATTGTTCCACTCTTACCCATTCCCCCTTCCCATCCCCCCTCCTTCCCGATGCATCTCTATGAATGCCCTAGGTTATGTGTTACTATGCCTTTGCTGGGTCTAATACATGAAAAAAGTCTTTGTTTTGATCACACATCAAGACTTGGGCTAGAAACGGGAGTTTTCACCAGTTCTAATTGGAATCATGACTTGGTTCTCATAGTGTACCAGAGGCACCATCTTTGGAAAATGAGATATAAGCTGTAGTATGAGGGCTAAGCACTGTGTACTTTGTGCTCTCTGGACAGAAGAAATCTAATGTAGAGCTCTACCTCACATCCTCTTTCTCTCCACAAGCATGGCCAGTGTCTTGGTCTGAGTACTCACTACCAACCTCTCACTGGGACTTTTTACAACAGTTTTCTAAGCAATTTCATTGTTTGTGGTGATGACCACTCTCAATCCATCTTCCAATTGTCACGATTATTCTAAAACACAGAGGTTCTTAATGTCTATGCTTTAGAAAAAAGCTTTTATGGATTCATTAAGACCAACCATAGAGGATTATAGGGGGAAATGTTAATAGGCAACTGACAGTTGATCAGTTTCAATGGCCAATGTATATATAAAATAGTGCTCAATCCTATCAGCAGTCAGGAAAAAAAAAAGCAAACTGAAGGAAAGGTGGAATGCCATTTATTTCTTATCATATTAGCAAAATTTAAAATGAATGTAATACCTATTGGCTATAAGAAAATACATTTCTGGTACAATATGAATTACTATAGACTTTTCTGAAAAGATGCCTGGGAACTGTCTATTACAATTAATAAATTTACAGTTTAATCTATCAGTCTTTTAAGAATTTAGAATTTGGTCTATGAAATAACACCAACCAATTAGGATACATGTACAAAGAAGTTTACTATACCATTAAGAGCAGCATGAAAAACTAGAAACATGCCCATGTCATGTTCCAGACCTATATCCTAGTTACTCAGGAGGCTGAGGTAGGAGGATCATAGGTTTAAAGATAGCCTGGGCAACTTAGAGAGGGCTTGGGATAAGGCTCAGTGGTAGAGCCCTTAACCAGCATATTAGAGGCTCTGAGTTCAATCCCCAGTCCCCCCAACAAAATAAACAAACCTGGAAACACATTGAAGACCTATGCAGCCACTAGAAAGACTGACTCGTTTCTATGCTAGTTAATCTGGAAGGATTTTCAGACAATATTGTTAATTCAAAAGATAAAAATAAAAAAGAAGTAAATGATATTTTTTCAAATAACACTAAAATATCTATGAATACACAATTATTAACGTGTAATTATGTCAACATTAGTTATGTGAAACTGAAGGGAAAAGAAGAGTGAATAAGTTTAACTATGAAGAGAGAAAATAAAAATATTTATACAATAAAAATAGAATGAATTATAAGGCTCAATTTATGTAAAATGCATGTTTTACACATCTATGGGTACATGGAAAGCAATAAATGTAAAGATAGCCACCCAATATTAATGGTGGTATCTCAAAATGGTGGGGCTTTAGGACAGTTTCAAAAAGCTTTGTACTTCCTGTACTTTTCATTCTTACGCATTTTCTGTGTTGTTTTAAGTCTCATTCAATGAATGTGTATTTCTTCTGTAATTTAGTAAAAATAATGTTTTATTGGTGAATAAAACAACAGATCTTATTCCTTATTTGCTTAAAACTAACTAGTTCTCCATCACACAAATATAACGTGGATTTTTCTTTGTTTCCAATTACACCTCAGCCATTTTGAGTCATAGTTTTCTAAACATTCCATGGTGTCCCAGCCATCCTATCCTGAACTCATTCCATGAAATACATTTAATATCAAACTTCTCTGCCTGTAATGCCTTCCTGTTTATGCTGCAAATTCCAGTTTCCTTGTCAACTCATCCAAGATGTCTTCCCCAGAATAAATGTCCCAGAAATTATTCAACAAATGTTACTGACTACCTATGTACCTAGCATTGCGTTACTGGTTACCAATGATAATTAATGTCAATCCTTGTCCTCAAAATAAAATGTGCAATCTGTTTGGAAAAGATATTTTGGGAAGGTGACAGTTACAGCTTGGTTGGATGAGTGTGGCGATAGAAGCACAAAGGACTGTGAGCTAAGATAGAGCAGAAGGGAATCTCTTTTTTTCTTTTATTAGAAGTATATAGAGGTACAGTTGAGGGGGAAACATTATCAAAACAGTAGCAATCAATGTATATAAACTATGTTATCCAGGGGTCATGCCAAAGCATAGATAAACCACCTTGGGTTTCACCTGTTGCAGTTTCCCCCAGAAGAACTCATGCATTAAATGGGTAGCTTGTGGAGGAACGACATCAGCTTCTGGGATGGTTCCCCCATCTTCCCAATCTCCAGACTCCTATGAGTTCTTCATATACCCTCCCCCATCCCCAGCTCCCTCCCTACACCTCCAAGTATCCTAGAGAGCTATCCCCCTATTACTCTGAAAGTCATTCAATTTGAAGTTTTGTTAAATTAGCCGTCTGCCCTACTGCTTCAGGGAATCTCTTAACAGTTGAAGAAGTCATGGAAAACTTTGAGTGGAATAGGCAAAATTTGAGTGACATCAGGAAGAACATGCTTGAGTGGAAATTTGTTCTTTCTAAAGAGTTCCTGCTCATTCCTAGCGCAGGAAATCAACCAGAAGCAGGCAAAGGTACAAAACCACATGTGGAGAACTACAGTTTTGTTCTGCATCTTCCTAGATGATCTCCCTCAACAGAGGGGCCATGTTGTCTATTCACTCCCAACAGATGTTACCACCTTGAGAACACAGGCTGTGTCTCATTCCCCACTGTGGCAGGATGCCTGACATAGAATGGGTGTTCTATTAATTGTGGTTGCCCTGAACCCAGCTGAATCCTGCCTTATCGCTTGTAATAGAGTTTTCTAACTATTTTAATTTCAAGCGAAGATCCTGAATCTTTTGTGGCATTTTGGTGACCTGAAGCAAAGCTTATTTCACTCAGTACTTCATCTATATTCCATTTAGTATGTGATTTTAATTTCATTGTTATCATATCTATCTTTTATCTTGTATTCAAAAAGAAGAAGCAAATTCTCTGCATACATCAGTGGATTCCAGGAACAGTTGAAATATTTTCTTCCAAAACAAGGGACCCAGAAGCTTTCATCCCTTCCTCCTGTTTAAGGGAGCCAAAGCACCTCTCAGTTTCCTCAAAGAAGATTTCCATCTTGGCTTTTATTTCTAACCTTTTATCTTATTCAAATTAATTTTATGCTTAGCAAAAGAAATACATGTGTATGACTAAGTTATTTCAACAGAACCAAAGACTTCAAAGAAAAATCTGTGGGAGTCCCTTATGCCACACCACCATTTATCACCCCATTCCTCCATCTTGTGGGGTGACTACGTTCAACTCTTTTGGTTTATTTCTGTAATTTACATCCAAATGTTCAAATACATGTTCTATCTCTAGCTCCTTTCACTCACTTTACACGTTTATCCATGGACTTTTCCTATGCTATCTATAGTATCTTACTTCAGCATAGAATGAGACATGTATGTGTTGGCTTAATTCTATCCTTTGTATGATGAGTTACTCAAATCATGTCTTAAACACAGTCTAATAAGAACACCAACTTTTTAGAGGCTGTCACTATGAATACTCCTGTCTTTTGTCTACCCCCGCTCCCGCCCCACCATATCACAGGATTTGATAATTAGCATAATAAAAGTAAGAAATAGGTTTTAAAGGTGTATTAATAGCGTTAAAAACCTGGAAACAAAAATTTGCACAAGTTCTTGTCTGTAAAATTTGCAGCATTCAGTATATGTCGACTAGCTGACATATTTTAGTGATTTCTACACCCTTAAAAGAAATTAATCTAGAGAAGCGTAGAGTTATTCACAGAATCAGCCCCAAGAGATCCTGAGAGCAGTCTAATTGAAAGCATTCTGGTTGTCAGTTGCCAATTGTAAGGTTAACTGAATCTTTCCTCAAAAACATTTTGCTTGCCTAAACTCTTCATGCAGTCAAAACACCTAAAAGAGCAAGAAGAAGAGTTCCCAATCCATGCTTGTTTATGTACCTGCCTACTGAGAACGACTTATTTATCTATTGGGTAAAATTAGGTGCAATATAATTTGTTCTGAAACTTGCCTTCTTAATTAAAAGTGAGTTTGAAGACGTTCAACAGTAGCTAAATGCCACTTACTTTACTCTTCTTGTAGGACTCCACTTCAACTGAAAATTCTCTGTGGTTTAGGTAGAACTAGACTGGCTGTTAGTTTGCAGCAAATACTTATTATATAAACTATTCAGCACCCTTAAACATTTCTCCCCCATCTAATCATTCCTACAAATTATACAGCAATTATTGATTAAATCATTATTTAGTGTTTTCCTTATTACTATTAGAAAAAGTGATTCATCACTAAAGTAATTTGTGAAATATGATTTTTTTCATTTTAAATTCATGTCATCCCTGTCACATTTTTTTCAATTCTTTTATTTTCTCCCTTTATGTCTTACTTTTTTGTTGTATCTTTCCATTGTCTCAATAAATGTTCACAATGTTAAACCTATTGAATATCAGGTGGAATAGTTTGTTCTAGAAACCACATTTCTATTCTAGTCCCCACAAGTTATTCTTTGCAGAACTGATGTTCCCCAAATTACCTTTTACTACAAAATCTGTAACCCCTGTGTCCTGGACCATTTTCTTCTTATCTCTTGTATTGTGTTCTTTATCTGGTGAAAAACATGGCTTGGTTACTTTCCTAAGAAACAATATATGTGAGGCAAAATTTCAAAGTCCTCACATATCTGGAGTAGGAGAGGAATGGATGGGTTTAAATTCCCAAGCAACTGTTGAACTGTTTTCTAAAGTTATATTATTTTATATGTCCATCAACATTGTAATTGAATCACTGTTGCTCAGTATCTTCACCAACCTCTGGAGTGCTCTATCATCTAAATTTTAGTAATTCTAACAGGTTTACAGTGATACTTCATTGACATTTTTATTTGTATCTCTCTGTGACTAATGTAGCTAAGGATCTTCCCAAGTGCTCATTTGCTGCCCATGTATTTTCTTTGAAAAGTGTTCAAATCTTTTGCCAGTTTTTATTTAAATTGTTTATTTTCTCTATAGTGAGTTTTGAGCTGTTTTTTTAATAGATTCTGGATATGAGTCCTTTAGCATATGATTTTCAAACGTTTTCTCTCAGTCTGTGGCTTGTATTTTTATTTTCTGAACAGTGCCTTTAAAAGGCAGAAGTTCTGGACCATAGCAGTTACTGAGTGCTTGTCTGGCACATGCAAGGACCTGAGTTCAAACTCCAGCACCACATACACAACTGGGTGTCAGAGAAGCCAGAACCAGGTGAAAAATAAGTAAAATTTGAAATTTGATTTTCTTTTTATTCCTTTCTCTCATTCTCTCCCTCTCGTAAGAAAGAAAGAAAAGAAGAAGAAGAAAGAAGAAAGCAAGCAAGCAGGAGTTTGATGAATTTCAAGTATTATTTTTTCCCTTTCTTTGAACATGATTTGATGCTTTGCCTGACCCAAGGTCACAGACTTTCTCTCCTCCATTGTTCTTCTTTTTAGAAGTCTTACAGATTTTAAGTTTTACATTTGGCTATATGACCTATTGTGCTTAATATTTATGTGCAAGATATGAATCTGATTCATTTTATTTGCATAAGGATATATAAAATTTCCAGCATGTCAACAAAATTGATAAGATTATTTTCTTCATTGGATAGGCTTTGAACCTTTGATAAAAATCATTTGACCATTTACTCATGGCTCCATTTCTGAAGTCTTATCTTGTCCACTGACGCATTTGTCTATGTATACGTCAATGCCACAATGTGTTGATTAACTGTAGCTTTATACCAAGTTGTTAAATCAGGTGGTTTAAATCCTCCATTTCTAAATTTAGAAATGACTTGTAAATTTCTACAGAAAAAGTCTTCTATAATTTTAACAAGGAATACATTAAATCTATAAATCAAATTGATAAGAAATACAATATTGGATTTTTTAGACTCATAGACATGATATTTATTTTCATTTAATTACGTTTTTTAATGTATCTGGCAGAGTTTTATAATTTTTTTAAGGAAACTACAAGCCAACCATATTTTGCAATATTGATCTTTAAGTATTTAATAATTTTGATACAGGGGCTGGAGCAGTGGCTTGGTGGTTACAGTGCTTGCCTGGCAGGCACAAGTACATGGGTACAAACCCCAGCACCCATGTACACAACTAAGTGTCAGAGCAACAAAAGCCATGTGAAAAACTCAATAACAACTGATTCTCTATCTCTGTCTCTCTCTTTCTCTCTCTCTGTCCTTCTCTCTTTAAAAAAATAGTTTTGATACAAGTATAAATAACATTTTAAATCTATAAATCATATTCCTCATTGTTAGAAATAGAACTGATTTTATATACTGATTGTGTATTTTTCAATCTCACTAACTTATTTGATCTGTGTCCTGAATTTTTAAAGTTCTGCAGGAATTTCTACCTGCACAATCCTGTTGTTTATGAATAAAGACAGTTGTACGTTCTCCATTCCAAAATGGGTATCAGGTTTTTATCTTGCCTTATTACCCTGGCTAGAACCACCACCATCATCCTGAATAGAGGTAATCAGAGCAGACACTTTAACCTCTTCTTGATATTAGGGGGAAACCATTAAGTGATTTCATTAAGTATGCACAATAAGTGTTGGTTTTTCTTAAATTTCTTTTTTCAGGTTGACAAATTCCCCATCTGTTGTGAATTTACTGAGAATGATGTTGGATTTTGAAATCTCAGCATTGAGATAATCATGTAGTTTTCTCTCTTTCTTTCTCTTCCTTCCTTTCTTCCCTTCTTTCTTTCTTTCCTTTTTTTTTTTCTCTCTCTCCTTCTACCTGTCTTTTTTTATAGCAGGGATTGAACCCAGAGAGGTGCTTAACCACTGAAGTACATCACTAGTTCTTTTTATTTTTTATTTTGAGATAGTTTCTTACTAAGTTGCTTAGGACCTTGCCAAGTTGCTGAGGCTGGCTTTGAATTTATAATCCTCTTGCTTCAGCCTCCCAAGCCGCTGGATAACAGGCATGCACCACCACGTCTGGCTCTTTCTTTCTGTGTCTGTTAATACAGTGAACTATCATGACTGACTTTCATATAGTGATAAAAGAAAAGAAAAGCTTTCTTTTCTGATACAAAACTTTCTTAGTGACAGCATATTATGTTTTTATATTTTAACATACCAAATAGCTAGCATTTTGTTTTTATATGCTTGCATATATCTACCTGAAGAATATTGATCTATAGTTTCCTTTTAAAAAATAAGAGGGCTTGGTTTTGCTATTGGAATATTGCTGACCTCACTCAATTAGTTGAAAATAAAACCTTCATCTTCAATTTTGCAGAAGAGTTTGTTATTATTTCTGTTATTTTGCAGAAGTGTGTTATTCTTTCTTTCTTAAATATGTGATAGGATTTACCTGTGACATCTTCTAGGACTGAAAATTTTTTTGTGAAATTATTTTTAACTACAAGTGTAACTTATTTAATAGAGCTATTCTGGTTCCATATTTTACTTCTTGAATTGAACTTTAAAAGCTTATTTCTATCAATAAATTGGTTTATTTCATCAAATTTCCTTTAACTTACTGGCATAAAGTTGTTCACTTACTACCCTCTATCATCTCTAGAATGTTTAGTGATGTCAATTCTCCCATTCCTATTATTAGGAAATTTGTATTCTTTTTCTATTTTTAAAATCTGGAGTTTCATAAACATCATTTTTACTTTATTTTATATGTTTATCATTAGTGTCTAAGAATTCTTGCTTATTCTTGAATTATGTCTTCCTAAAATAATATCTTGTTTTTCATCAGCTATTTCTCTTATTATCTCTTAGAACTGTCACTATTATTTTTCTCTCCATTTCAATATATTTTTTGTTTTGGTATCTGCTTTTCATGATGAAGATTTTTCTCAGCTGTCTGGTGAATTAGTAAGAGCGTGGCAGTAAAAGGTGATTGCAGATTCTGTGTGAGATCAGATTTTTCAACAGGAGAACTAGTAAACATCAGGATGTTCGTATTTCCTCCCAAGGTGATGGCGATTGGGGTTGTGTCTGGCTATCCTTGTTCAACAACTAAGTTAATGTGCAAGGAAGCTGTGGACTCTGGTTTTAATAAGACAGATCTGCACTTAATTTCCTAGCGTACAGCTGTGTGGTTCATCCGGTCTTCTTCTGTATCAGTTGTTTCTGAGTTCAGGATCTGTTTTATTTTCTGCACCGAATATATCTCCTGCAAAGGGAGAAAAGCAATTGCTTAGCTGCTGAAGTAGAATGAGTAGAGGGGCAGGAGTTAAGAATTTGCCACATACACTTTGGAGCAAATGCTTTCATTTATATCAACCCAGTGCCACTCTCCCATGGAAACTGGTGCCTTCACCCTCTGTAAGCACTTTTGCTTGGTGAATCCAGTTACTCATCAGTCATTTTCTTTCCATATTTTAAAAATTTGTTGACTTCTTTCATCTGCTATTATATCTTTTTCACCATTTAAAAAATTAAAAATAAATGAAATCTTTATTGCTAGTTTAATTGTATTTTAGAGAGGAGTGTAGGCAAACACATTTTCAGTTTCCCATGGTTAACTGAAAATGACTTGATGGGATTTTTGTCCACCTGTGGAAGAATAAGGACTTTAGTTTATTGTTCTTCAAAATTCAGATAAATGGATAAAGAAAATGTTGTATAACTAGACAATGGAGCTTTACTCAGTCACAAAGAAGAATGGAATTGTGTCATGTGCTAGTAAATACAAAGAACAGGAGAACATCGTGCTAACTGAAATAATTCAGACTCAGAAAGTCAGTGATGAGTGTTTTCTCTCATATGTGGAAGCTTGGGGGTGGGGAAAAAACAAAAGGGAGACCAGTAGAGTATAGGGAGAGAGAGGGATGAGGGAAGGACGTGGGGAAGTACTGGGGGATAAAATCTACCAAATTATATAATGTCCATGCACAAATATACCATAATGAATTCTCCTGATAATATTACACATTTTTGTTGTTCTGTTTTTAATAAGAGTAATCACATATTTAAACTTACTTTTTGTTAAGCTTAAATGAACCTCAGAACCAAACTGCATACTCACAATTTCCCCTTCTATTATTTTGCCATAACCATCATTTCCTTTCTTCTAATTGATATCATGCACCACATTAATATATATTGCAACTGTCCTTTTGCATAATGTGTTTTATTGCATGTATACTTAATGTCATTTGATAAATAGGGTATAAACAGAGGAAATACTTTAAAACCAATTGTCACTGAGAGCCACTTACATTGCATTAGCATTTCCATATTTTGGCTTGTGAACCTACATTATTTCTCCAAGTCTTTCATTATGCAGGAAGATCAAGTGATTTTTAGCTCATAAGAAAAAAGAGACATCTGCACAAACTGATTTTCAGTTCACATTTCAAAGAAAGAAAAAAAATTGAATTTTGTAGCCATGGGCTTGTGTAACTAAACATTGTTCTGTTGGCACCAAAGAACACATGGCCGGGTGTAATGCTTTCCAATTTCTTTGTGGCTTCCAGAAACTTAGCAGAGTTTCATGACTAAAAAAGGTGAACCATTGGTTTTTCTTCAACAAATTTGTTTGACAAATTTGTTTGACTGTGAGTCAGACAGTATTTTTGGCTATGGGGTTACACCAGTAAATAAAGCAGGTAAAGATCCCAGCTCCTGTGGAGTTTACATTCTGGTAGGGGAAGTAGAGGGTAAATGGAATAAACAAACGATTATATTTAACTGCTTTTCAATACATTTATATATAGTACTAAATTAAAAAATACTTTTATATAGTGCTAGGAACAGAAGGGCTATGAGAAAAACAGACCAGGGAAAGTAGATAGGAGCAATAGACAGGGGAGTAAGGTGGAGAAGAAAGTGTTTAAAGTAGGGTGGTGGCCTGGGTAGACCTCATTATGATATTGATGATATTTATAATGACTGTTTAAAGAAATTTGAGAGTTTCATAATCATTTGTTTTATATTGATTGATTCTTTTTTTCCCCTCTCTTGGTTGAGTACTGTTTTTCTGCTTCTACATAAACCTCGTCATTTTTAGTATAGTTGGATGCTAGATGTGCATTTTCCATTTTTGTGTACTGTATTCTACTAAATTCCTCTAAAAGCTGTTGGATTTTGCTTTGGCACGTGGTCGAGTCACTAAGAATCACTTTTACTCTTCTAAGGTTTTTTGTGAAGCCTTGACAGTCAAGGTTCAGAGCAGCCTTTACTGTTGTGAGTACTAGTTTCTCATGACGGCTCAGTGTGTCACTGGGGAAATTCAGCCAGCTGTCCTGGTGGTTCTGTCCCCTGCCTCCAGGCACTCTACCTAGCCCTGGGCAGAGTTAGCTTCAGCCCAAGGCTGGAGGGGACCCTCTCTGTAGAGCTCCAAGCTACTTTTCTGCATAGCTCTCCCTTGTGCATACAATGCCACACGCATTCCATCACCTGTCTCCTGTACTCTGAAATTCTACCTCTTCCCTCCCCAAACCTCTGGTTCTGTGGGGTTTGTCTCTCTGGCCCTGCACTCTGAAAGCTACAACTCCCTCAGTGACTAGAGCAGTGGCAGGATGCACTCAGGAAGCACACACTCAAGCTCAGTGTTTGAAAGCAATCATTTCACTTTCTTCCTGAGTCCATAGTGTTTAGGACAGGAGACAAGTCCTACAGAGTCAGTCCTTTATGAGAAAGTGAAAAGTTCTTTAGAATTTTTAAGGGAACAACAGTGTTAAGTCACTACACTTGAATAATTTTAAAAATATTTCTTAAGCCATGAAAAATTGAAAAAAACATCTTTTCCCAGTATGTTGTAACTTTTCTTCTTTGTTTTATGAACTCTCACCAAGACCACAGCTCCTACGTATGGAATACTAGAGTTGGGACATTTTCATTGTCTGAGTGGACAATATGAATATAAATGATATTATAATTTTTAATGTGTTATATGTGTCTTAACTTGTATTCAAACATCATCAAATTAAGCTCAAATGGAAAGCATTGTGTCCCAAGAAAAGAAAGAGAAAAATGTAGCTTTTTTCTAACTATACAAAGAAAAAAAGAATCAATAATTT
Organism: Aplodontia rufa; assembly: GCA_004027875.1. Classification (NCBI taxonomy): domain Eukaryota; kingdom Metazoa; phylum Chordata; class Mammalia; order Rodentia; family Aplodontiidae; genus Aplodontia; species Aplodontia rufa. The sequence continues at coordinate 20,629 of PVKS010011790.1, read as the reverse complement.
ATGTAGCAGAGTTTGTTTTCATTTAAGGACACTCAGATCCTGCCCCAAGAAGCCAAGCTTTTTCCTGATCTATAACTAAGGTTATCAGGCATCGGACACAATTGCTGGTATGTGTCCTAACGTGATTATATAGATATTTCAGAAACCTAGAAACTATTTCATCAGACACATACAAATCTTAGACATGGAAAATTATTGTTCTTTTAAAAAATTCCATTAAAGAATTTTTGTCAAGTTTTTGCAGGTTTTAATACTTCTGTTTAAGGAGTTCCACGGGTGACAAGTAACTCAATGCAACCTCTCGGACCTTTAGAATAGTGGCAAGAATACCACACCATAAGAGAAAAGCACCAATTTCTCACAATGCTACAATGTCAGAACTTAGAGAGGTGCATTCTGCATTTGCTTTTACCACGCAAGTTCTTTCAATGACCTCATCCTATACAGATAGTAACTGTAGGCTTCATTTTAATTGTGCAGTGTTTCATAACAAATGTGTATCATCATATTACTCCAACCAATGAGGAATAAAATTCCTTTGGGAAAAGTTGTCTTTTAATGGTTATTAATCAAGATAATTCAGTTCTCATTGTGCATGAAATATTTCCTTTTCTAATGATGCTGAAAATCATGGTCATTCATGAGCTGTTTTTATATTAATTTCTAGTTTAAGTACAAAAATAAGACTTAAGGATTCATAAGCAAATAAATGAGTTTGTACATACACATATATGGTATATGCAGACATATATATATATGTGTGTATAACTAAAAATAGTTCAAAAAGGTGCAGAAGACATACATGAAGGTAGAGAAATTAAAAATAATTTAAAATACTACTTTCTTTTTCATTTCTAAGACTGCCATAATAAAGTACCAAAAACTAAGTGGTTTAAAAATGTAGTAATTTATTGTTTCACCACTTTGTGGCTTCTGATGGCTTGTCAGCAATCTCTGACATCCTTGGCGTATAGATGCATCACTTCCATCCTCAGGCTTCCATCCCGCTACATACGTCCACGTCCTCCTGTGTCTGTCTGTGTCCACATTTCCTCCCATTTCTCCTTTTAATAAAGAGACCAATCATATTGGATTGGTGCCTCCCTTAATGATCTCCTTTTAATTCAATAAACTCTATGTCCAAATAAGATCACGTTCTGAGGTAATAAGGGATAAGATTTCAGCATATGTTTTTGGTAAGCAAATTTAACCCCCCCCAAAAAAATGTAACCTCTGAAACCAGTGAAACACACATATAACACCTTTACTGAAGTTTTACAGTAAGATTAAAACAGCAAATATGTATTAGGACTGGAAGAAGGAGTAAAATGTTTATTGAGTACTCGTTCCTGAACATGCAGTATCTCCTTTAGTTTTATGAGGAAGTTACTATATATTTTCCACTTTTCCTCACATGAGAAAACTGAGACTTAGAAAATTTAGACAACTTGTTCAAAGTCTCAAGGATATTAAGTGACAAAACTGAGATCAAATTAAAGTCTCTGAATCAAAATTCCAAACCTCTTGACCACTGACATTCTATCATTTATTGGGGAGATCATTGAGCTTTGACTCTGAGTACATTCCCAGTCCTTTTTATCTTTTTTTTTTTTCGTTTGAGACAGAATCTCACTAAGTTGGTGAGGCTGGTCTTGAACTTATGATCCTCCTGCCTTAGTCTCCCAAGATGCTGGGATTATAGGCATGCCACACCATGTCCAGCTACAACCATTGACATCCGTACCTTCTTTCATGCCATGAACCACTTTGGCAGCATGGAAAGCCAATGGAGTCCTTTTCAGAAATAAGATTTTAAAGCATGAAAGCAAACACATAAAATATAAGAATATAAACTGAAATATAAGTAACTATTTTAATTTAAAAAAACACAAAACTCACTTTTTTTTAACTAAAATTTGGGCAGTTTACATGGTTTATCCAAATAGTAATGCCTGTACTTCTTTATCAATAAGAAAATCATTTGATGCATTCAATAACTACAATATTTCTTTTTCAGGGCTGAGGACCAAACTTGGGGTCTTGTGCGTGCTAGGCAAGCACTCTGTCATTGAGCTAAATCCCCAACCCCAACAACAAAATTTTTAAAGTAATGATCCGTATAATAATATTTTAATATGTCTCATACAATAATGTGCTATGAAAATCTTGGTGATTTCTACTGGTGATAAAACTGCAGAAATTCCTAATACTTCTGTGACTTTTTTCCTATTTTAACAATTGATATAATGATAAATTTTAGAGGTTAGTAAAATAAAAACTGTAATTTTCCCATCAAATTTCAGACTCTTTAGGGTGGTCAACGAAAAGTCCATGAATTCTGGGCTAAGAATTCCTGCACAAATTCTGGGGTCAATTTTAGGACCCTTAATTATTTAATAAAAATGTTTAAACCCTAATTTACTTGGTCTTAAATTTATGAATATTTAATGGTAAAAGAAAGTGTTTCAATTGTTTTGAATGGATTGAATGGACCATTTTTCTTGATCATTCTCCATAAGCCCTACAGAGGGAAACAGGGGAAAGCAGGTTCATAGACTACTGAATATTTATATACAACTTCTATTTATAAGACAATATAAATAAAATACTATGGAAGTTAATTTTTAAGCTCTCCCAATCATTTATATTATGTACTTTGGTTTGTAAGTTTCTCTAAACTCTTCACTCAGTGATATTGCATACACACACATAGCAATTTCTTGTAAAAGTTTAATGTTCTTTAATGAAGACGATGACAGAGAAGAACATAGTAAAAGGAGCCATCAATACAGTGATGCCTCATGACAACAGGACATCAAATAAATGGTTTCCCAGAGGAAGGAAAAGATTCTTCTTAAGGTCTCCTCAACTCATTTCTCCATGACACCCCCTGATATTCTTTTGATGTCCTTTGAGATCCCGATCCTTCCTTTACTGAAGAAACCTTGCAAAGTCACTACCACACTTGACCACAGAAAAAAACAAGTGTGTCTTTAAGACACAATTTCATTTCCTCTTATTTAATATGTTAGGATAAAAGAACAAAATTAACCCAAATGCACCGATACATTCACAAGAACAACCAACTGTAAAAGAAATGATAAAGCAAACAGTTTGTAAATTTTCTTTTTACAACACTCTTGTTAAACTAATTTAAGTATCCTGCCTCCAGGAACAGCTTAGAGAGGATACAATTTAAGTGATTATTCCTGAATAGGTTATTATTTTAAATGGACTCCTTAAGCGTCACATGTGTGGCATCTGGTTAATCCATTACATTTGCAATTACAAACCAGTGCTTTTTATGGCAGGCAAATTATTTTATATGTTCCACAGCTGCACTTAGGACAGAAGATTCAGTCCATGACATTCCTCTTGAAAAACATTAAGGGAAGCACTATCCCTGCCCAAAGGTGATTAAACTTCTTAAATCACTACTGATGTGCTACAGAAACAGCTCCTTCTAAATCCTCCTTCTCTGAAAGAATAAACTTTGTATTCCATATGAGCTGTGGGACTGAGATTCTTTTTGTTCCTGGCTTGAGCCTATGTGTCTATTTTAATGACCCCACAGAGCAGTAGAGCAGTCAGCCTAGGAACTCTGTCACAATTCAACTTATGCAGCATTGACAGGAAGGACACTGAGCTGTGTTCACTTCACATGTCTAATGCTCAGATTTGAGTGACTAAGTTGATAATTGGCAAACTTCAAGTTGTGTTTGAAAACACAGTGTGTACAACTTTGACTTGATTTCAATCCATGTTCTATCTCTTATTAGCTTTATAACCTTGAATAAGGTAAGTAATTTCCCCACGGTTTAATTTCCTCAGGTGCGAAATGGGATTCATAAGTACTTCCCTACAGAATTAACATGAAAATTAATGGAATGAGATTCTTTTTATGCGAAATGCTTAGCCCTGATCCCAGCCCATAGCAAACATTGGTAAATAACCATCATCATCAGTTTAGTCATCATCATCATCATTATTATTATTATTAAAATGTGTGTATTATCTCACTCGCCTTCCCCTCAAAGATGATTGGAGTGAATCTGTTCTGGGTGCTGGCCTGCTTCTTATGTTCCACACTGACATGAAAAAATTTTCACAAGTTGCCAAGTACAAAAAAACTATAGTTTGGGCTGTGTGTTTAAATCCTTAGACAGTCTAAGGCTTAATCTCAGGGATGAGTTGTCAAGTCCAAAGGGGAAATGTAGAATTAAAAGCTAGAGACAAGGTTATAAGTTTAAAACTTCAAGTTATGAGACCTATGGAATATGACTGTCTCTAGAAGTGTAGCAAAGAGATGTGAATGGGAAGAAGGTGCTTCCTTCCTCCGTGATCTGCTTCCATTGGCCATCAGAGATTGGCATATGAATCCTTCTGGCTGGTTCAGAAAGTGGATTACAGGGAATAAAGTGACAGAGTGTTCCTAAATACTCATTTATTCACTTTTAAGTGCCTATGAACTGCCTGACATTGAATCTCATTCTACAGACAAATAGTTACAAAGATGGATTTTGCTTTGAGGATCTTAGAACAGACATCTGACCTACTAAAAAACAGCATGAGGAAGGGGAAGGATAGTATATCGTAAAGATGGAAGATCAGTCGTGTAGAAGAAGATAGAGAGGCAGTGCAGAATGAATTCTTAAAAGATCACGGTATGTGCATAAATATGCCATAGGGAAATGTCACCTTACATATAAGTAAAAACAACCAATCACACATAAATAAAAGGACAAGCACAAGGAAATCTCATAGAGTAGAGGAAGGAGAACACAACAGGAGAGGAAGGAACAGATGAAAAAGGGAGAGGGAAAAGGGGAATCATGAGCTGAAATAAAGTTCCATGCAGATATGAGTTTGTTGGAATGAACCCAACTACTATGTATAACCAGAAAGCTCTAATGATAATTATAATAAAAAGAGCAATTTTCTACTTTCTTGCTTAGCTGACAATCATGGTAAGGGGTAAGTCACATAGATAAGTAGTGCATACAGAGTTGCAAGTCTGAGGGGACAGAAAACGGACTCTGTTTGGATGTTCTGAATAGGAGCCGGTTGGTCCCCTGGGACTTGTAAACACATAAGTGAAGTTAAGGCACTAAGGGCAGAGGCTTGAGTTTGTTCCCCACCAGCATAGGTATGGGAGTTACAGCTATGGGATGTCATAATATTCAGTACTACTGTTGAGTGGCTTACACCGTATAAATGTGTTTTCTCACAGTTCTGGAGTTTGGAAAGTTCAAGATACAAGCGCTGTCAAATTCGCTTTCTCATGAGGGCTCCATTTCTGTCTCAGAAGGAGCTGCCATTTCTCCATGTGTCCATATGGCCTTTCCTCTGTGCATGCACACAGAAGGAAGATTAGCCCTCTGGTGTCTCCAATAAGGACATTAATCCAATTGCTCAGGTCCACACCATTGTAACCTTATTTACCCTTAATTATTTCCTTAGAAGTCCCATCTTCAAATACAACCACACTGGGGGTTAGAACTTCAACCTATTAATTTTGAAGGACACAAACTTTCAGTCCATAAGAAATGGGATAAAATCCCCAAGTACAGTGTGGAAATGAGAACTGAAGCTGTTCAAGGACAAAAGTACTGTAGAAATCTTGGCTGGGTGCAATGGCACAGACCTGTAAACCCGGTGGCTCAGGAGGCTGAAGCAGGAAGATCACAAGTGCAAAGCCAGCTCAGAAATTTAGCAAGGCCCTAAGCAACTAACAGGACCTTGTCTCAAAAAAAATTTTTTAAAAGAGTGGGGGAGTAGGGATGCTGGGGATGTGGCACAATGGCTAAGTGGCCCTGGATTCAATCACCAGCAGCTCCACCAACCCAAAAAAAAAAAAAAAGAAAAAAGAAAGAAATCTTGCATCGAATGGTAGTGGTAAAAGAGAAACTAGGAGGGACCACGAAACACAGTCAGAGAAAAGAACAAGCTCAAAGGCAGAATGGTATAAAATTAGTGTTTCAGGTAGGGAATAATCAGCATCAATCTGAGAGAAAGGTCATGTAATAAAGAAGTAAGATATTTGGTCATCTACATTTGATTTGAAACTGAGTCAAAGACATTTATGAAATACAAAAAAATGACTAAAAGGCACATTTAAAATTTTTTAATAAAAATAACTTTTTTACACTCCATGCCTGGGACAGGTTAGAGATGGATATGTTATTCTTATAATTTAGAATGCCTGCCTTATCCAAAAGAAGAATATTAACGAGAACTTTGGCTGTGTTTTCGCCACTGAAATATTAATATATTGGTATATTTGGAAAGGTCAACACAGGTACATTTTTCTAATTTTTCATCCCTTGGGCTTTTAATACATTTTAGAGTACAGATACATTTACTATCCCATTTGTTCTCAAAGCATCCAGCAATGAAGATATTCCTCCCATCCCTACTTTACAAATTAGAAAACTAAGACTTAAGTAGATGAAGTAATCTTCACAAAGTTATATAGTGTTTCAAGATGTAACAAAAGCAAAAAATTAGCTCATGTCACTCTACCAAGTGCCAGGTGACAGATGGATGAAAAGAAGCTGTGGGGCACCCACCCACTTCCCATGCTCTTCCCTTTCTTAGCCTTCATCCCTCAAGGATGCAAATCTCCTTCCTGCTTAAGTTAAAAGTCCTGAAAAAGCTTCAGTGCCCACCATAACATCATAGTAGCAGTTTACCTGCAGGGATTTGTATGAAGTGGAAGGTGGCAGAAGGTTGTAACTCTTGCTGCCAGTCTTTTGCCTGTTCCTGGGCAAAACCAGGGATAAACAATTCTAATTCAGTTCTTTACATTACCCTTTGCATTCCCTGACCCATGTGCCAGTCTCTCCACTATATTGGAACTACTTTTGAAATCAGATCATTAATAATTTGTCAAATCCATTGAGGTCAGTGGTTGTGACTTACGAATCATGAATTGTTTACCACCAATCAGGGGAAGAGGGATGAACAAAGTGATCTTTGGGTATCACCTACTTCCCAGTAATAGTTCTTGAAGAGGGGTTCCCAGAGGAGCCACATCTACTGAATTAAAATTTGATCTTGGGGTGCAGCAAACTGTAATTTTTTTTAAGATTGAGGGATAGTGAGACAGAGGAGAAAGACAGAAAAAATATTTTTTATTTAGTTTTTCACGTGGCTTTTTTGCTCCCACACTTTGTAGCGTGCATGGTGCTGGGGTTTGATCTGATGTACTCGTGCATTTCAGGCAAGTGCCATAACCACTGAGCCACCACTCCAGCTCCCAGGAATCTGTATTTTAATAAGCCATCAAGAGATACTGGTAGATGTTGAAATTCAAGAATCTCTAGTACACCACTGTAGAATTCTTTTCCTTTATTGTTTGGATGGAAATAGTATTATGAATGTTCCCAGCAAAGAACAGAATCCATCCATCAAGGGAATGGTTAATTCAAGCACATTTTACTCACATTATTACCACTCTACCTATGTTTGTTATCACCTTTATCTGTCCAGTCCTTAAAATGCTCCAATGCTGAAGCATGCTCTCAGGATTGTTCAGCACCACGTGAGTAGATGCACACTCTACCTTAGTAACACTGAAGGCTGAACCATGCAGCATTTGGCTCTTCTTAACTTATCCTCTTCATCTTGCTGTTTTCAAAAGTATTACATGTGTTCATTGTTGCAATCTTTATATTCTATACATAACACAATACTGGAAGTTTTTCTTGTGTGTTCAAAATGGCACCAATCTTTACATTTTTTTTTTAAGACAGAGAGAGGGACAGAGTAAGAGAGAGAAAGAGAGAATCTATTCTATTTATTTTTTCATTTGGCCTTTGTTTCTCCAACACTTAGCTGTGTATGTGGTGTTAGGGTTTAAACCCGGGTCTTCATGGATGCCAGGCAAGTGCTCCAACTGCTGAGCCACCACTCCAACCCCCATTGTTTACATTTTAAGGATAATTTTGTTTTTTGGTGTTTTTTTGTTTTTTTTTTATTAGATGAATATGGAGTTACAATAGGGAGGGAACATTATCAAACATTCAAGAACAAATGTATATATACTTAGTTATCCAGGGCTAATGCCATGTCATGGATGCCCAGCTTGGATTCCCCATGTTGCTGTTTCCCCCAGAAGAACCCCTGAGTTAACTGGATATCTCTTGGAGGTCAGAGATCTCCTTCTGATATGATTACCCCATATTCCCAACGTCCAGTCTCCTAGATATTCTTCCTAAGCCCTCCCCCAACCCTGTCCCCCACCCTCCACCTCTAAGTAACCTAGGGAGTCATTCCCTTGTTGCATTAAGAATCATACAATTTGAAGTTATTATTAGCTTAGCCATCTAACATACTGCTTCCTGATATTCTAGCTTCCACAGATGAGAGAAACCATTTGGCCCTTGAGTCTCTGAGATTGGGATACTTCACTGAGCATAATTCTTTCCATCTCCATCCATTTAATTTCAAAAGCCATAATATCCTCTTCTCTAATGGCTGAGTAGTATTCCAGTGCATATATGTACCAAAGTTTTTGTATCCATTCATCCAGTGAGGAGCATCTGGGTTGGTTCCATAATCTACCTATAGTAAATTGAGCTGCTATAAACATTGATGAAGCCACATCACTATAATATGCTGATTCTAACTCTTTTGGGGAAATACCCAGGAGTGGGATAGCTGGGTCATAAGGTGGTTCCATCCTTAATTTTTTGAGGATTCTCCACACTGCTTTCCAGAGTGGTTGAACCGGTTTGCAGTCCCACCAGCAGTGTGACAGTGTTCCTCTTTTCCCATAGCCCCTCTAGCATCTGTTGTTCGAATTTTTCATTTTTACCACTCTGATAGGAGTGAGGTGGTATCTCATGGAAGTTTTGACTTGCATTTCCCTTATAGCTAACGATGTAGAGCATTTTCTCATATATTTATGGACTTTCTGGACTTCCTTTGGTGAGAAGTTTCATTTTAAATCCATAGCCCATTTATTGATTGGATTATTTGTGATTTTGGTGTTTAGTTTCTTTAGTTCTTTGTATATTCTGGATATTAGCCATCTGTCCAAGGTGTAGCAGGCAAAGGTTTTCTCCCATTCTGTAGGTTCTCTCTTGATGATCTTGACTAGATCTTTAGCTGAGCAAAAACTTTTTTGTTTAATTGTATCCCATTCATTTATTCTTGACTTTACTGCTTGAGCCATGGGAGTTTTGTTAAGGAAGGCGCTGCCGACTCCTATGTCCTGTAGTGTTGACCCTACTTCCTTTTATAGTGAGTTTTAAGTTGTTGGCTTAATATCCAGATCTTTGACCCAATTTGATTTAATTTTTGTGCAGGGCGAAAGATAAGGATCCAGCTTCAGTTGTCTACACATGGCTGGCCAATTTGTCCAACACCACTTGTTGAACAGGCTATCTTTCTTCCACACTATGCTTTTGCCCCCTTTATCAAATATCAAATAGTTAAAGATATGGGGGTTTGTTTCAGGATCTTCTATTCTCTTCCACTGATCTTCGGTTCTGTTTTGATACCAATACCATGCTATTTTTGCTACTACAGCTCTGTAGTATAATTTCAGGTCAGGGATTGAGATACCCCCTACTTCTTCTTAAGAATAATTTTGTACCATTTATATTTAAGAAGAAACTTATTGCTTAATATTTCTTATTATATTATATTATATTCTTTCTAATACTGAAAAAAAATTATTGGTAGTGTTTCAAAACTGATAACAGAGTTTTGGAGGTTGTTTTTAAATAGCTCTTTGCCAAACATTTTCTTTTTCCAAAATAATAAGTAAAGCCTAGAAAACACTGCTTATTGTGCTATTAAAATGTGTGCTTAAAAGAATGAAAGAGGGGCTGGAGCCTTGGCTCAGCAGTTACTGTGCTTGCCCAGCATACACAAATACTCGAGTTCAAACCCCATTGCCATGTACACAACAAAGTCTCGAAACAACAAAAGCTGCATGAAAAACTAAATAAAAATTGTTGTTTCTCTCTTTCTCTCTCTCTCTCACTGTCCCTCTCTCAAAAAAAAAAAAAAAATGAAAGAGGTAAAGCTGGTAAGGTTTTCAACTTACATTTTCAGTAAATGTTACAAACAATGTCTTTGTGGTCCAATCTTTTTTGTCTTCACAAACTGTGACTTGCCAAAGAAATATTACTGTCTACCACTCATCCCTCCTCACCTCTGTACAAGTGAACACAGGTATTCAGTTTGAGCCCTAATTCTGGAGTTTCCTTGTGTTTATGTGAGACAGTTTTAGGACAGATAGTAAAATGGCTAGGTAGTCAGGACAGGACAAAGGGCCGCAGTCTGAGAGCTAGCTGGTAGAGAGTGATTGACAGGGCATACTCAGGGCCTTCATATGCAAATGACCATGAGGCTCACCTGTGGGAGCAGCTCCTTTGTCCCTGAGGTGGGAAAACTAAGAAAGGGGGTTGGACACAGATGTGAACTTGAAAAGAATTGCTACCTATTTTGCATAGATTTTAACCAAAGACTTTGGTACAAAGTTTCAATGCATGCTTTGCATAGGTTTCAACCAATGGAGTTGATGCATTTCTCAATGCCTGCTTTGCATGAAAGTTATTTATGCTCATACCCCAAATCAATATAACCCCTGGCCTAACCTCCATTAGACAGCGTTCTGCCTCCAGGTGCCACTCAGCTTTGCGGAGTCTCTGCTCTCCTTCCTTAAATAAATCCTACTCTTTTTACTCCTCCTTCCATGGTTGTCCATGGATTTTATTCTTCAAATTCATGAGACAAGAACCCAGAAGATTGGCTCCGATTTCCCGGGATGAATTTCCACCACACCAAGAGCTGCAACATCCAGCTTTTAGCTGGAGAGCTGCTAACACTATTTCGGCTGCAGACACCTGCAGCCAGCCCAAATTTCCATTTTCAACTGGGAATGGCTGCAAACACTAGAAGCGGGCTATTTTGGCTGCTGGAATCTGTAGTCGGCCCAGACTCCATTTGCCAGTGGGAGCAGAGAATCTGGCCTCATCTCAAAACGACTGCTTCATATGGACACACATGGAGCTGCTGGGTCACCTGTATTTCTTCATGCAGTTACTGTGCTTGCTGCAGTTGTTTATCTCTCCTGATTGCCCTCACTCTAAATTGCATTTCTAGAGCTGGATCAAGGGTTGAAGGTGTTTTAAAATTCTCTGATGGAAAACTAGATTACATGTAAGGAAGGATATTGCATGCTCAGAAAGGCTTGGAGCAGGCAAGCCTGTCAGTAGAGGAACTGAAACTTGGAACTTCTAAGAATCCACGTAAGGAAATAGAACTACCTCCTTGGATAAGTCCAATAGTAAGCCAAGTCTTTTCTCAAGAATCCTTTTATTTTTTAGAATCTGAATTCATTTTAGGCAGTGAACAGTGTTCAGTTTTGCAGGGGAAATAAGTTTGGGATGTTGAAGCTGCCACAAAATGAACATTAAAAACTGAGTGGAAAAAGGTAGAAACCGGCAAAAATTCACGGAAGCTCAAGGAAAAAGATCAAAGATCATCACCCTCTTCATCCAGTCTGGCTCCCTTATTTTACAAATGAAGAATCTGAATGACAGAGGTAAAGTTCCTTGCCTGTGAAGGAGTTTGGAACTGCAGCTCCTGGGCATCCACCTTCTCAAATGTTTCCTCTGCCCCATTGAGATGATAAAGAATTACAGGATGCATGAAAAGGAGGGACCGTGAAGAAAGCCAGAGGGATTGAATTAAGACATCAAAAACCAGGCTGGGGATGTGGCTCAGCAGTGAAGCACTTGCCTATCATGCATGGGGCCCTGGAATCAGTCCCCAGCACCACCGACCACCCCCATACACACACAAAGAAAGCAAAAACTAAAATAAAAATTAGAGTGGGATTTTGCAAGTGGGCATGGAGGGAATCAAAGTATAATTCAGGAATTTCTAGAGGTGATAATAAACATATCAGAATTGAGCAGCATTATATGTATGGTTGGGTTTATTGGAAGACTCGCTCACTTTCCAGAAATCAGAGAAAAACAAGAGACCATTGCCATTGTTATGGCTTGTATGAAAGGTGTCCCCCAAAAGCTCGACATGTGAAACAATGTGAAATGACTGAAAAGTAAAATGATTAGGTTATGACAGCCTTAACCCAACCAGTGAGTTAGTCCCCTTTTAGGGATTAACAGGCAACTGAAGACAGGTAGGGTGTGGCCAGAGGAGGTTGGTCACGGCGGGTATTCCTTGGGGTATATATTTTGTATTTGGCATGGAGTTTCTCTCTCTGCTTCCTGGCAATGCTTTCACCCACATCCCTCTGCCACACTCTTCCTCCAGGATGTTCAGCCAATAAGAGAGCAGACAAGGCTGATAGAATTCAGGATTAAGGACAAATTTCTTTCAGTTTTTTACTTAATGAGTTTATGAATGACATAAGTACACTGGAAGTCGGCTAGGCATCATCCTAAAGGAACTCTTCTGTAGTAGAAGTTAGAGAGAAAAAAGAAAGGAATTTAAAAAGAGGATCTCATGAAAGTCAAAGGGAGGGCAGTAGAGCAGAAACAGGGGACACAAAGGGAGGAAAAGTGGAGGGAAGAATGGAGGAGGAAGAGAACTGGAGAATATGTTGATTAAATTACGCTACCTGCATATGTGAGTAGATCACAGTGCATTCTAACTTTATATAGAAATATTTTAAAAGTTTAATTAAAGTTATTAAAAATAAATAAATAAATAGGAGGATGACCTTAGAGTAGAGAAAGAGGATTGGGGAAGGGAGAAGGAAAAGGAAGGGGACAGTAGTGGAATCTAAATGTAGAAAATAGTGTTATATATATATTCATGAATGTCAAAATTAACCCCACTGTTATGTGTAACTACAATGCACACTAAGAACAAAAAAAAAAAATGTTTAAAAAAAGACCTCTCTCTGTAGGTGCCCACATTCTCAGAACAAAATAATATGGATGGAGTTCAAAAAGTCCTTTCAAAATTCTTTTCCGTACCCTAAGAGAATAGGTACCAAGCTCATTTCAGAAGAATTGAAATGAAATAAAATGAAAGCTCTGTCTGATCAATAGAATTTCTGTCCTCCTGTTATCTCCAGAATAAGCAAAGGACTTGATAAATGGACAACACTGCTGTGTGTCCTGGTCACTTCTGATTGCCAAAACATAATACTGTAGACTGGTAGCTTAACAAGAGCTATTTTTCACAGTTCTTTAGGCTAGAAAGTCCAAGCTCAAGATGTCAGAAGACTTGGTTCATTGTGAGGGTTCTCCACCTGGCTTACAGAGAGCTACCTTCTCTTGTGTCTTCACATGGTGGAGAGAGGGAACAAGCTCATGATCAAGTCACTAGTCTCCATGATAAGAACCCCACCCTCATCTGAAACTAATGTTTCTCAAAGTTTCCCATTGCTTGCATGTAGGTAGTTAACACTTCAATAGATTAATCTGGGCAAAACAAATATCAGTCCTAAGCAGTATGCCACACCAGCACCCCCTTACACTAAACTGAGAGCAGGGTATTTTTGTTTTCCTTCCAATTTATTTTTTTAAAATGGAGATGACTAATAATCCCTGTAAATTAGATTATATTCTCAAGAAAGAATCCTGATTGAATTTTAAAATATAGCAAGTTGTTTTTTCTCCAATTAAACATATTTTCACTCTTAGTTAGTTTAATCTACAGCACCCATGCTGCAGTGGGTAGTGGGAGCCCTGCAGATTAGAAGAATGATTTCCTAAACCTCAGCTAGACACTTAGCGTTCTAACTCACAAAAACGCTATGTACTTTTACAAACTTTTGCAAGTTTCTACTATTAAAATGTGCATATTACCTTCAAAGAGGCTAATATTGGAAATTACAGCCAGTGCTTTCTCTTCAAATACCTTATGCATAAGTCAAAAAAGACAAGAGAAATCAAGTCTTCCCTAGCAATTGTTTACTCTTTTACTGTAGCTACCACCGCTTCCTCTTCCTTCTCCACTTCTTCCTCATCTTCTTCTTCCCCTAGTCCCCTTTTGTAAAAATGAAACATATGCAGTTTGTGTTACTTCTGTACTTCTTCACAGACAAAATAATAAACCATCCTTTTATACCCCAGTTAATATTATCCGAATGGCTTTTTCATTAAAATTGTGCTAAGGTATGATTCTTTTCTTTAATTTTTTTTTAAGAGAGAGAGAATGAGAGAATAAATTTTACTTATTTTTTCATCTCGTTTTTGTTTTTCTGACATTTAGTTGTGTATGTGGTGCTGGGTTTCAAACCCAGGTCCTCACACATGCCAGGCAAATGCTCTTCTGTTAAGCCACCACTCCAGCCTACAAATATGATCCTTAAATATAGAATGGACAAGGAAATCTCTTGATTCTTTTGAATCAAAACTAATAGTAGGAAACCAAATTTCATCAAAAGTATTATTCATGTAGCAAACTAATAAAATTTCACACTTTTCATTTTCATTCTCTTCAATCAGAGTAAGAAAAGTCAAAAGAAGAAATAAAGAGGGAAACCAAATCACATTTAGCAGAATGTGTCACATGTCAAATCCACAATAGTGATGAACAAAAATCTTAATAATTTTTGATAGTAAAATTGAGTTTCTAAATTTTAAGGCCTTAAGTTAAAGCTAATTGGGAGCCAAAATATACCTGAGTCTTTAATTTTTCATTGATGCAGACCAATTGAGGACAAGTCTCTCTCTTTCTCTCTCTCTCTCCTTTTCTTTCTTTTTTCTTTTCTTATTTTTTTCCTTTTGTGGTACTGGGGATTGAACTACTGGGGATTGAACCAGGGGACACTCTACCACTGATTTACATCCCCAATCCCTTTTATTTTTATTTTGAGACACGGTATCACTAAGTTACAAAGGTTGACTATAATCTTGGGATCCTCCTGCCTCAGCCTCCTGAGACACTGGGATTACAGGCATCACAATACCCAGATGGACAAGGCCTTCTAGATGCTGGAATTTTCTCATCCATTTTACGACCATTTTATCCAGTACTTTAATTCTATGAATTAATTTTGTATGTTTTTATTTAGAATATTTAAAAGGTTTTCTCATTTTTTCTGAGATAGTGTCACAAACTTTCTCTATGAAAATTTCAGAACGATGTCCAGACTTCAACTTTTGTATAAGACATATGCCTCTCCTTCTGGTTCTTCCTCATTCGTTCACAAGCATGACTAGAAGCTACTTCAAGAGGATCATGTCTAGACTGTAGGTGGAAATGGCTTGCAGAGATAGAACAGGAAGCCAGGACCAGAAAGGAAAAGGCAAGACTAAAAATAAATATCAGAAATTCTGCAAGGAACGTACTCAGGGTTCCACAATCATCTAGCAACATGAATTCAGGATAATACCAAAAATAAAGCAAGACTCTGAGAAACTAGACAATCTGTCAAGGTTACCCTGCTTCTGTTCTTTCATAGTCACTACTTTGTTACATTGTTTTTCATAAATGATGATAAGCTACTTGACATCAAAGACTTTGACTTATTTAGATTACTCATTTGATATACTTTATATTATTAGATGAAATAGGAACTTAATAAATATTGAATAAATGAATGATGAATTTGTTACAAGCCAACTATAGAAACACCTGTCAAACCATAAAAATAAGCTAATATACTAAATAAGAGTACATCTATTTATTATAAAATTGATCTAAATTTTAACAAGGATAGATTTCTCCTCCTTTCACCTCAAAGCCTATCAAAGTTCAAAAATGAAGAACTAGAAGTGGAGATTACCCTTTTCCAATGATTTATAACCATGGTAGAATAAGAGAAGGATTTTTTTATAGCTACATGATTCTTAATGTAACAGAAATAAAAATCTCTATATGACTGTAAGCTTCTTAAAAGTAAAAACTTTGTTTTAGAATAAACTATTAATGATAAACATTTTTAATGTTGCTATTTTAGTTTTCAAATGTTTTCTAATTGATATGAAGAATAGTTGTTATTTTCAACAGAACTTCTCTAATGCCAGGAAGCATGAACAAAAGCCTGCATTTAAGCATATGGCTAGTAGAAAAGACACTAGACATATTCAAGCAAGCTGTTTTAGTGATTCTTGTCTCAGTCTTAATATTCCTTAATATTCAAAACCAAGTTTTGCTGACATGGTCTATTATTCCCACAGAGGTATAAATGAACGTGGAGATGGGGATAGAGAAATGGTTTCAGGTACCTTCACCCTCAAAAGTTAAATACTACAGTAACATCAGTGGGTTACTTTCAATAGCTTATGTGATCAAACATGACTTTATCTGAGACAAAGATGGAAAGAAAGGAGTAAGAGTCTAAATTATGATATAATTATGGCATTTAATCAGTCAAAGACTCAAACTGCTAGAAAAGGATGTCTGGTTCCAAGTACATGACATGTTAGATAATGCCTTTGAAGTAAATTTGAAGGTGTTTTCAGAATTTTTAAAATGTAAGTTTAGTAACTTTTGTGTTAATAAAGGCATTATTGCTTTTATTTTAAATTACTTTTCCCTCAAAATTTCAAATTCACACAACATTGAAGTGTAATCACATAGATAAACTTTACACCATTAGTTTATACCAATGATTTATTGTTCCTAGTATTAGGTATAAAAATAGAATTTCAGTTACATAAGAAATTTTACATGTTTCTTTAAATGCATATTCCAATATGTCATAGTAAAATGACATGATGCAGTTATTTGCATAAAAATACTTCAAAAAATTAGAGGGTAATTAGATAAAATGAATAGGATGAAACCTTCAAAACTATTGAATCTATTTGATGATTTTGTGAGAATTTGGCTTATTTTTGTCCTACATATTTCTATGTTTAAGTTTTTTACAATATTTGGATTTACTTTTAAGATTTCATTGAAACCAGAAGATGTTGGTGGGTATCATATGGCTTTGATTTCCCAGGTGAAATCTATCCCATAGTCTGACACTGGACATAAATAGGCATTTCGTCTTTGAGAATTGAATAGACTAATAAAAGATTTATTCAAAGTATAATAAACACTTTTCAATATTAATTCAATAGATTTAATTCCTGTTTTAACATTTCCCAGTGTTTGCTTGCTAGATATACATAATTATCATTTTCCCTTATTTTTTTGAGAACATACATTTTTAAAATCAAAACTCTTTTTTAATTCATTTTTTATTCATTAAAGATAGTCTTACAATTAGGAGGGAATCATTGTCATACAATCAAGAACAAATGTATAATGACAGAGCAAGCCTAGACTGATTCCATTCCATGGTTTCCTCCTTGGGTTCCCCCATGATTCCATATTTCTCCCTTTTTAACCCCCGTGTTAATTGGACTTCTCATGGAAGTTGAAGGTTCCCCAATGAACTGATTCCCCCATACTCCCTCCCTCCAGCCTCCTTGATATCCTTCTATTCCCTCCCCCCTTTATTTCCCCCTCCCTTTGTCCATCCAGCATCATAGGCAAAGTTCCCCCTGCTCCTGTAAAAATTCATACATGTTGAGGTTATTATTAGCTTAGCCATCTATCATACTGTTTCCAATTGTACTCTAGCTTCCACAAATAAGAGAAAACATTTGGGCCTTGAGTCTCTGAGTTTGAAATATTTCACTTAGCATAATTTTTCCATCTCCATCCATTTGGCTGCAAATGCCATAATATCATTTTCTCTAATAGCCGAGTGGAATTTCATTGTATATATATATGTACCACAATTTTTTAATCCACTCGTCCAGTGAGGGGCATCTGGGTTGGTTCCATAGTTAGCTATAGTAAATTGAGCTGCTATAAACATTGATGAAGTTTTAAAACCAAACCTCTAAATTGCTTTCTTATTCACTAAAATTCATAGCTGATCTTGGGCTAATGTTCAGCATAAGTATGAAAGATATGAAACATATGAGAACCAGGATGAGCTCTAGTCAAAAGACAGCATTAAGTTTTCAGTGTGGCCTCACTCCAAAGTGTTGTGAATTTCTAAAATAAACAATATAAAATATGTTTAGATTCAAACAAAAATGCAAAAAACTAATATGCCCATTTCATATGATCCTTGCCTTAAACCAACCTGTTTTTAACCCATGATATAAATATTTTCTAGAAAACTAACCTGAGAAATTTTCTGTTAAAAAAAAAAAAAGAGATAGCATCCACATATAAATGAGAAAATAAATGTTCTGGCCAGTTAAATTTAGCATGTGGTAATCAGTATTTCAGAGTCATTGACCAATTTCCAGAGTAGTTTTACTCTTAGGATCTTGTTCTCATACACTTGAGCAACTCCTCTACACTGTAGTTGGCAGGAATGGAAAACTTCCTCTCTGGAGGTGACCTCTGTCCTGCCCAGTGGATTAGATGATTGCATGGTTACAGTCTATTGGCTTTGATCCTGGGATGCAAATGCTCTCCTCTGCTCTACACAATCCTTCTTTGTCTTGGAGTCTGGTCCTTTGTTAGCAGCAAACACCCTCACTGTGGGCTTGTCACAATGATTTAGTAAAGGCATATTTTACTGAAATAAGAAGCCCAATGGTGTAGCTGGAACTGATAAAAAGCCATCAGCATGCTGACAGATTGTTGTTTATGCGAGATTGGCCTTGGGTCTCTTGGAGGAAGAAACCTCCACATATATACTATGAAAGCCAATGCTTGGAAACAAAATTGTGATCTTCACAGAAAACAAAATTGTTTCTCTGAGTAAAAAAGGTATATAGTTTTGAATAAACTAATAAATGAAAGATATTTCTTTATAGATTCTTCCAGAGAACATTTCATTTTTTTCCCTTGGTCATTTATTTAGTCATTTATTCTTCCATTCATGTACCAAGGTAAAAAAGAAAGCAAGAGAAATATTACCTCTGCATCCACAGAATTTAATGATAGTGTTAGATTCTGATAAGTAATCAGAGATCAAGTAAAGGAGAGAGAGAAAGTTATAGTTTATTTTCACAATTCACTATTCGCTCTATTTACTCATTGGGCTCCATTTATAGCTGGAACAAAATTGAAGGAACATGACTTATTCAGGTGATCAGGAGCAACTTCTACCTTTGCACACCTATAAAAGTAGAGTTAATTGGTAGGATAAAAAGTATCCAAAAGATTCAGCCTTGTGATTGGACATTGAGGCCTTCACTAGCACTAGGAGTATAGACCATGAAGTTACCCACTTGGGAAAGAATTGATACTTGATTAGTATTGATTCTAGAGCCCTGATCCTTAAATAGCTCCAGTGTACCTTCTCATCCTCAGCCCAGGAGTTCTCTCTTTACCTACATGTACCATCCTAACTTCTAGCTTTTGGGTGATGGGCTGAGGGAGGGAGTCACAGAATGACACAATAAAAGACATCATTGGAATTTATCAATTATTATTTCTTCTACCTGTGTTCTCATCATCTACCTTATCATATTCTACAATAGAGATTATCATCTCTTAAAAAAGAGGGGAACCTATTGATTTAAATGGTATCTTTGCCATACTTTTCAAAATTCAGTGATCCTACATGCTTTTTGAAAAAATTGCAGTCTCATCTGCCCCTAACAGTAAAAAGATATTGTCAGTTAACTGGGAAGACCTGACAAATGTATGATAGTTTATGGGCAAAGAGAGAATTGGGGATGGAGAGAGAATAAAAGTTGTGAAACCAAGTATTTATATAAAGTGGATCTTACAAATTTTCAAGTTAGACAAGCTGAAATCTTTCATCTCAAAGAAAATTAGAAATTTCATATATATGATACAACATGCAATAACTGTAATATTTCATATAATGCAAGAACGTTGTTTATTTTGAGGGAGGAAAATGAGGAGTAGGAAGTGATATAAACCACATCTTATTGGAAAATTCTATTGTTATCACTGTTTCCCTGCCTAGTTTTCTTTGTGGTCTCGAGTTAACCACTTAGCGACTTCAGTCTATATTGATCTTATTCATAAAAGGAGAGTAATAAAAATTCTAGGAAATGCTGAAAAAATAAATAATGATAGATGTGAAAATACTTTGAAAACATTTTATACAAAAGTTCTAGAGGACTTAAGTGGGAAGTGCATTTTGAAGAGTTGACTGAGTGAATTTGAGGTGCTACGTATCCTAGTCAGGATCTATCAATTCATTTTTCAGTTAGTTTAGTCTTCTTTGCCAAAGTAAAATATACTAACTTTGAGGAAACTATCCCAGAGAAGTCCCTCTAGTGATGGGGTGGGGGCTTGCATTACAGCATGATACCCATTCCTCTACATAAACTCCCTCAAAGCCCCAGGCCTATGGAAGTTTGCCAGACAGGTTGGCAGGCATGGCTGTTTGGAAGCCTCCTGTCATTCTTTCTCTTAGTAATCTTGCAGCTCTCCCATAGTGAAGTTAACATTTCAGAGCCACACACACTGCTTCTCAAGCAAAGAAAACCCAGTGAAGAGGATTCCACTCTCTAATTCATTTCCTGACTTAGAAGAAAACCGGAGGTGTGCTAGGAAATGTGAATATTATTTTTGTCTGACTCAGTGTTTAGTCATTCAGAGATGACGATGTGACAATCTATCCACATTTGCATCCTCTACCAATGTTTACAGAGAAAAAAGCTTTGTGTGTCAATTCTGTTTTGTTTGAAAACCTCAAAGGCCAAGACTAACACATTCCCACAAACTCCTGTCTTTTTAGAGATGCAAG
>PVKS010011789.1:0-55601 GCA_004027875.1 Aplodontia rufa | reverse complement strand
TTGCATCACCATCTTAGTCTATCCTGCCAAAAATTCTATCACCTATTCCAATGTATCCATCTTCTACATACTACCTCCTGTTGGTTTCTTTTCTGTTATTTATTTATTTTTTCCTTGTATAGATAGATATTGACAAAGTAAGTTAAGGCCAATAATAGTCCAGGATCTCCCCCCTTCCACCACTCCCTGCTCCCATGTCTCCCCTGCTTTACCCCCATGTTATAGATAGGAAAAAGCATATATATGTGTATTAAATTTTTTGAATTTTCTGATCATCTCTGCCCGCCTGTGATAGTTGGGCTTCTCATGGAAGTTGAAGGTTCCCAGCTGCATTGATAACCCCCCAATCCCTCCCTCCCTGCCTCCTCCTTTCTTAGCTTAATAGTAATGGTTCCCCCTGTTTATGTGAAAATTCACCTATGTTGAATTTATTTTTGAGTTTTGCTAACTTTCATTCTGTCTTAGATTTTACTCTAGCTTCCATACATGAGAGAAAACATTTGGCACTTAATTCTCTGAGTTTGGGATATTTCACTCAGCATAATTTTTTCCATCTCCATCCATTTGGCTGCAAATGCCATGATATTGTTCTCTCTAATAGCAGAATAGAATTCCATTTTATATATATCCCACAATTTTTGAATCCACTTGTCCAGTGAGGGGTATCTGGAATGATTCCATAGTTTATCTATTGTAAATTAAGCTGCTATAAACATTGATGTAGCTGTGTCTCTGTAGTAGGCCATTTCAAGCTCTTTTGGGAAAATACCCAAGAAAATAACCAGGAGTGGGATAACTGGGTCATACAGTGATTCCAACCCTAGTTTTTTGCAGAGTCGCCCCCATACTGTTAGCCAGAGTGGCTGTACAAACTTGCAGTCCCACCAACAGTGTAATAGTGTTCCTTTCTTCCCACAACCTTCAGGCCTCTTTTAATGTTCGTATTCTTCATTTTTGCCACTCTGACAGGAGTGAAGTGGAATCTCCATGAAGTATTGATTTGCATTTCTCGGCTTGCTAGTGATATAAGATATTTCTCATATATTTATTGACTTTTTGGAATTTCTCCATTGAGAAGTTTCTATTTAGTCCCCAGACCCATTTATTCATTGGACTTTTTGTGATTTTGGTGTTCAGTTTTTTGAGTTCTTTGTATAGTTTGGATATTAGCCCTCTGTTGGAGGTGTAGCAAGCTAAAATTGTCACCCATTCTGTAGGTTCTCTCTTCACGCTCTTGACTAATTCTGTAGCTGTGCAGAAGCATTTCAATTTAATAGCATCTCACTCATTTATTCTTGGCTTTCTTGCTGTTTAGGGGTCTTGTTGAGAAAGGTGCCACACCAATGTTGTGAAGTGTTGATCCTATTTTATTTTCTAGCAATTGTATAATCGCTGGTTTCTAATTCTTTGATCCTTTTCAATTTGATTACTGTGCAGGATGAGAGATAAGATTCTAATTCCAGTAGTCTGCATATGGCTTCCCAGTTTGTCCAGGACCATTTTTAGAACAGGCTATCTTTTCTCCACACTATATTTTCCCCCCTTTGTCAAATATCAGATAGTTAAAGGCCTATGGGTTTGTCTCGGTATCTTCTGCTCTGTTCCATTGGTCTTCATCTCTGTTTTGATACCAATACTGCACTGTTTTTGTTACTATCACCCTGTAGTACAATTTCAGGTCAGATTTTGTGACATCCTCTGCTTCCTCTTTCTTGCACAGACATGTTTTGGCTATTCTGGTTTTCCTATTATTCCAAATGAATTTGAGAATTGCTTTTTCTATATCTGCGAAGAATGTCATTGGTGTCTTGATGGGGATTGCATTGAATCTGTACAGGGCTTTTGGCAGAATGGCCATTTTAATATACTGATTCTGCCTAACCAAGAATGTGGTATGTTTTTCCATCTACTCAGATCACCTTCTGTTTCTTTTTTTTTAATGTGCAATAGTTGTCTTTGTAGAGATCCTTTATAACTTTTGTTAGATTGATACCCACATGTTTTATTCTGTTTGAGGTTATTGTGAATGGGATGGATTTCTTGATTTCTTCTTCAGTGGAATTGTTGCTGGTGTTTAGAAAACCTATTTATTTATGAGTGTTGATCATATAACAAGCCATTTTGCAAAATTCATTTATAAGCTCAGAAGACTTCTGATTGAGGTTTTTGGGTCTGCTAGGTATAGGATCATACCATCAGCAAATAGAGACAGCTTCAGTTCCTCTTTTCCTATTCAAATTTCTTTGATTTCTTTCTCTTGTGTGATAGTTCTGGCTAGGGTTTCAAGGACTATATTGAACAAGAGTTGTGAAAATTTATATCCTTGTCTTCTTCCTGAATTCAATGGGAATGCTTTCAGTCTTTCTCCATTAAGTATAATGTTGGCTATGGGTTTGTCATAAATGGCTCTTACAAAATTACATTTAGAATCAGAAGAATAAGGATTACTGTATATTTTTCACCTCACACAATGAAGGCCAGGAGAGCATGGAATGATATTTTTCAAATCCTGAAAGAAAACAATTTTCAGTCAAATATAGTGTACCCTGCAAAACTCAGCTTTAAATATGATGGAGAAATAAAATACTTGCATGATAAGTTCAAATTAGCAAGATACATGAGTGCAAAACCAGCTGTGCAGAGAACGAACACTCAAAGACATACTTCATAAAGAAGAACAATCAAATAACTCCCAAAGTCCATAAACAGAAGAAATTCAATAATAACATAAATCACTAAAAGATATCCAAGATGGTGCAAAATACAGTAATGGTCACAATGCCAGGAACCAAGAATCACATAACTGTTCTAATACTGAATGTGAATGGACTCAATGCCCTAATCAAAAGACACAGATTAGCTGACCCCATCAAAAACCAAAATCCAACAATAAGCTGCTTACAGGAGACACACCTCACAGTCAAAAATAGACACAGATTGAAGGTGAAAGGTCGACAAAAAACCTACTAGGCTTGTGGCCCAAGAAAGCAAGCTGGTGTTGTGATCCTTGTATCTGACAAAGTTAATTTTGATCAAGAATTAGAAAGGATAAAGAAGGTCACTACATCATAGTAAAAGGAACACTACATCAATAAGACATAATGATAGGTAATGTTTATGCCCCCAATTACAATGCTCCCAAATATATGGGAAAAGTACTCAAGGACATTAAACCTCTTATTGATTTCAACTCAACAATACTGGAGGAGTTTAACAGACCACTATCAACAACAGACAGATCATCAAAGCAAAAAATCAACAAAGATATCACTGAACAACTCTATCAATCAATTGGACTTAACAGACATTTACAGAATATTCCATCCCAAATTGGCTGAGTTTATCATCTCAGCAGCACGAGGATCCTTTTCCAAAATAGATCACATTCTTGTTCACAAAGCTAATCCTAACAATTGCAAAATAGTTGATATAATACCATGTATCCTATCAGACCACAATGGTATGATCTTAGCAATTAACAGCAAGAAAAACAACAGAAAATACACAAATATTTGGAGATTGAATATTACCCTCTTAAATGAAGAATGGATCAAAGTTGAAATGAGAACAGAAATCAATAAATTCTTGGAAATGAATGAGAATGATGAAACTACATATCGGAATCTATGGGATAGTATGAAAGCATTCTTAAGAGGTAAATTTATAGCACTGAGTGTTTTCATCAAAAATCAGGAAAGAGCCCAAAGAAATAGACTTAGGCTTCAACTAAAATCCCTATGAACAAAGGAACAATCCAATCCCAAACCCAGCAGAAGACAGGAAATAAGATCAGAGCTGAAATCAATGAAACTAGGAACAACAACAAAAAAAGACAAAGTATCAACAAAACAGTTGTTTCTTTGAAAAAAATAAGTTTGAAAGATCCCTAGCCAACCTCACGAAAACAAAGAATGAAATGAAGCAAATCAACAAAATCATAGACAAAAATGGAGATATCATCAATGACTGAACTGAAATCCACAGGTTTATCAGAATTTATGTTGGTTTCTTTAGTTAGCCTTGATCATAAGGTCCATTGTCATAGTAGCTAGTGCTTGTGTTCAGATGACCCTTACTTTACTTAATAATGGCACCAAAGTGCAAAAGTAGTGATGCTAATGATGCCAAAGGGATACTGTTCAGTCATCCATTTAAGTGAAAAAGTGGAAGGTTTTTGAGATGAGGCCAGATTCTCTGCTCCCACTGGCAAATGGAGTCTGGGCCACTACAGATTCCAGCAGCCAAAACAGCCCGCTTGTAGTGTTTGAAGCCATTCCCAGTTAAAACTGGGAATTTGGGCTGACTGCAGGTATCTGCAGCTGAAATAGTATTAGCAATTCTCTAGCTAAAAGCTGGGTGTTGCAGCTCTTGGTGTGTTGGAAATTCATCCCGAGAATTCGGCGCCAATCTTCTGGGTTCTTGTCTCATGAATTTGAAGAATAAAATCCATGGACAACCATGGAAGGGAGAGTAAAAGGAGTAGGATTTATATAGGAAGAAGAGCAGAGACTCCGCAAAGCTGAGGGGTACCTGGAAGCAGGACACCATCTAATGGAGGTTAGGCCAGAGTTTATATTGATTTGGGGTATGACCATAATTAACATTCATGCAAAGCAGGCATTGAGAAATGCATCTACATCATTGGTTGAAATCTATGCAAAGCAGACATTGAAACTTAGTACCAAAGTCATTGGTTAAAATCTATGCAAAACAGGCATTGAAACTGGTCAAGAACGCCATTGGTTAAAATCTATGTAAAACAAAAGGTGGCAAATACTTTCTACTTCCCACCTGTGACCACCCCCATCTCTTAGTTGGGACAAAGGTGAGCCTCATGGTCTTTTTGCATTTGAAGGCCCTGAGCATGCCCTGTCAATCACTCTCTACCAGCTAGCTCTTAGAGGGGGCCCTTTTTCCTGTCCTGACTACCTAGCTATTTACTATCTCTCCTAAAACTGTCTCAGTGGTAAGTGTTCTTATCACACACAAAAAAGCTAATGATGATTTAAAGAAAAACTAACAATGCTTTATTGTGTTAATAAGAATCATAGAATTAGAACATTGTCAACACCACTGCTGGGAGTGTGAAGCAGAAGCATGATGTTCTAAGGTTAAGTACATGTAAAGTAATGTGATAGCATTTGACTGTTAAATATGTTTTGGGTAGACATTTTCATCTTGGTAGTATTAATATTTTGGGTGGCTTTATTACTTGCTGTGGAGAGCCTGTCTACTGTAGGATGATCAGTGCTATCCTTTGCCTCTACCTGCTAGATACCAGTAGCACACCTTCCCGTTTTTGAGAACCGAGTGTCCTAAGGCATTGCCCATTGTCCTCTCAGAGCAAAGTCATCCCCAATTGAGAAACACTGCCTTAGACAAAAATGAAAGCAACAGAGATATGATATAAATCGGTACAGGTGATAAAATTAAATCTTTATAAGAAAACAAAGATCCAAGGAAGGCAGGAAAAGAGAAAATACTAACCAACAGCAGATGGATCAAACAGAAAAAAAAAAGTAGGATTATAGATTTAAAATGCACCATATTAAGAGATCATGCTGAGTAAAATCAGCTTAACCCAGAGATCTAAGAGTCGATTGTCTCCACTCATCTGTGGAGGTGGGGACTAGACCCTGGACAGTGAGAAAGTTGGTCTATTAGCATGTGTTAAATCCAGATAAGATGTAATGTTTTACAACCTAATACTTTTTTTAGAGATATTGTGGGAAGGGGAAGGGCAGGATAAGGGAGGGTATTTGGGGGGGGCACTCCTGGGGGTAATTGCAATATCCACAATCTATACACATTTGATATTATTTTGTTAAAAACTTGTATGGTTGTTCAAAAATAAAAAAAGAAAAAGAAAAAAAAATGCACCATATTGTTAACCACATTAAATACAAAACATATATAATTCCAGTTAGAAAAACTGAGAATCTAAAATTGAATAAAAGACACCAAACAGCATGTTGTCTTTTTTTTTTTTGAGAGAAAGAGAGTGTCAATTTTTTATTTAGTTTTTCATGTGGCCTTCATTGCTAACATACTTTGTTGCGTATGTGGTGCGGGTTTGAACCCCAGTCCTTGCACATGCCTCACGCATAACCACTGAACCACCACTCCAACCCTCTCTAAGTCATCTTAAGTAGAAAGATACAGAAATCTTAAAAATATGGATATTATATTTAATACAAATACTGTTCAAAAATGGAAATTGTTATATTAATGTTAGTCTAAGAAGAATTCAGAATATGAATATGAAATACATACCTCAAATCAGAAAAAACTGGAAAACAAATGGAAAATTCTAAAATTGCTCTTTCAATAGTCAATAGGAAATGCAAATACAAAAGCAGTAAGTCTGTATATAAAAGTTTTGGTCAATATTATTATAATGTAATTGATATTTATACAGAATTCCAACAACAGTAGCAAAATACCAAATTCAGTATTTATCAACTCTGATTTTCCTTCTGAACGTATAAGCTGTGTATATACTTGGGTTGAGCAGACACCTTATATGAGAAAGCTGAATCAGAAAGATGAAAAATGTGAAGGACAGCATGTGCCTCAGATGAAAATCACAAGCCAAGCGGAAAAGAGAGACGAGAGGTGTCTGCCAGAGTTTGAACTGTCTTCATACAATCACCATAGCATTTTTTTTTTAAGGAATGCACACTAAAACACTTCTGCCTTCTCTAACCCACTCCCTGAGTCAGCCAGGGTTGATTATTGATTATTGATTATTCACTAGGCACCAAAGAGGAACAGTATCCAAGACTGTGACAACATGAATTCAATATGATTTTCATGAGGCAAAACCACTTTGTCTTCATGGGGTCCTCCTTCCATAAAGAGGTGTTAGCAATATATTTCATAACTATTAGTACAAAAATATTCTATATTAAAATATTTTCTTCAACTTAAAAGTTCAATGCTTTCTTCTTATTTTAAATGATGTTAACATTTTTGTAGGCCCCCAAAATGTTGTGGAACCTGATACTTTGACTTTGGTGCCTGATGAATAATCAGCCCTGCCTAATTCAAGCAGAGATAGGGGTTGGAGGAGACAGGGAAAACATAGTAGGAGGATGCTCTACCTTAGAAGGATCAAAGATCCAAAGCCTTTTTTTTCATATTCCAAATATCTTTAACATACATACATGTTACAAATGTGTGGAGGTCTTGTTTTGATTTAGCTCATTTTCCCCCAAGATTTTGTGTATATTATATGCATATGAAATGTACATGTTTATCTAATATAGAGTAGGAACTATGTGTGTGTATATAATATATTTAGTGATTTGTCACACCAAAAAAACTAAAATGTTGGCAAAAAGAAAAAATGTATTATTTACCTTTAATTCAGTACAATTTACTTATTTTCTTGAGCAACTGACTATGCAAAGGTTATTAAATATCATGCATACATCAAATAGGTTATTTGAAAAATATATCTGAAATTTAAGTGTCTCAAATGCTGTCGAACTGTGGAAAAATTTCCAATCCACATTAGAGTGCATTATTATAACAAATATTTAGTAGGATTAGTTTTTAAAATGCATGCACTTATATACTACCTTTCATAAACAAGATTTTGCATATAATAAAACTGTCTTAAAACAAATTGAATGAAAGTCTTATAGTTAAGAACTTTAAAGCTAGCTAATGCATACTCATACTTTCTCAAGGTGCTTAAATCAACAACTATTCTCATATCCTCACTTGTAATCCTAGATAAGAATGTCACCCTACAAACTCTATGTTTGGTCTGCTCCCCTCCCTAATCTACTGTCTCTGAGCAGATCGATTTTTATCATTGATATTTTCTTTTGACTATTTCGAGCATTGTGATTTCTTTATTCTAAACTAAAATGTATTCAAGTGTTTCCTATTAACACACAAGCAAGGGGCTGGAGAAGTGGCTTAGCAGTTTCCACACTTGCCTAGCATGCATGAGGATCCGAGTTCACACCCCAGCACCACATACGCAACTGTCGGAGCAACGAAAACCAGATGAAAAACTAAATAAAGTTGCTTCTCACTTTCTGTCCTCTCACTGTTCTTCTCTCTTAAACACACACACACAAGCAATACAAAAATAAAAGCAAAACTCTGTATCAACACTATACCTGCTTCTTGATACCCTTGATAATCCTACTGCATAAGAGCAAGATCTCAAAACACAAATCTCCTATACTTATATGAATTTTATCACTTTTCATTCATTCCCAAATCAGTATAGTGAAGGATCTGGCCCTAACAAAGAGGTTCTATCAAAACTACTAACCAGTTACTAAATCTGTGTATGTTTTCAGGGATATCATCTTATTTGACTTTTCTGCAACATTTTACACTGCCAACCACTTCCTTCTTCGTTAAATTAGCTTTCTAACTTGGGCTGTTCATATTACACACCGGAGCAGTTCACCTGAGCATGCAATTGCATTCTTTAGCTCAATATGCTGAAAAATTCATCATGTTTCACTCTAAGGTGGTTCTCCCTTCCTGCTCCCTGTCTCAAAGACTGCATTTATTCAATCAAAGCTAGAAACTTAGGTACAATGACACATTCCTTCTTCCTTGGTCACTAAATCTTATATTTTCTATCTCCTTAATATCTTTAATTTTTATCTTTTCTATTCATCTCACAACTTTAAGTTCAGATTTTTCATCTGGGTGTTTTCATTTGAATCCCAACTTAATCTAGTCTTCCCTATGCATTGCTACCAGAGATAGCTGGTTATGTTATTTCCCTGCTCAAGTTGCTTCAATATCTTGTGATTCTCTATAGAAGAAGGTAAAACACTCAATATAACATACATGGCCTTTTACATTGAGTGAACTTAGTTCTTCGAGTTTGTGATACCTCCCATTTGCCTTTTGGACCTCATCCTATAATCCAGAGTGTCACAACCTTTCATTCTGTTGTTTGTATTTGTCACGCTCTAAGATCTGAAGTCAGATCTTGATTTCATTCGGGATGCTCTATATATTTATGTTATTATGTTCCAGTAATCAGCTGGCAAACATTTATTCTGCTTGCCTGTTTTAGTCTTTGGTTGAAATCTTCCTATTCATGTGCCAAGTAGATTATCCCTATTTTCTTTTTGCTGCCACTATAGCTCATTAATATATCTAGTAATCACCTGTCATTCTTTCATAAGTTGACCATGTGCATGTTTGTATTGATTTACTTCTATGTCACAACCATGTCTCTTTACTTTTGCTTTTATCTTTGATGTCTGGCATTGCACCCGTTGTTTAAAGTGTGATTGATCCAAGTTTAATGCTCTGTTTTTCTCTATGCTCTTACTCAGTACTCATACCACTACTTCATTTCTGACCATGAAATGTTTATTCCCCATACTAAGTAATTAGCTAATTCTTGATATACACCAATTTGGTATCCTACAATTTAAATCAATTTCAACATTATCCTGGGGATAGCATCATATCCTCCAGGTTAAGAGCTCAGGAGAAGGCTCCTCTGCATATCAGGTGCCAAACACAAGTCCAGGTTGTCATCTCTACCTCTGATTGGCCTGCTGCAAATCAAACCCCCTGTTTGAGTTTGAATTTTTTTGCTTAAAAAAAAATCCTCACAGAACTTTATATAATAAATGGCAAACATTTATTATATATAAAGAATAATATAAAGGATACCAATGAGCAGCCAGATGAAGAGGTACTTAGGGAAAGCTCTGTGGGAAGATGGGCCAAGCTTCCACGCCCTCTCTAGGTGCATCACCTTCTTGGCACCTCCACATATTCAAAAACATGGAAGGGCTCCAAACCCCATTCTTTTCTATGAATTGTCATTATGTAGGCACGACTGATTAATGATTATACAGTGATAATCAATTAAATATTTAGTCCTTCCCTCCCATACAGGGAGTATGGCCAAAAGTCCCAACCCTCTAGTCACATGATTGATTTTTCTGGCAACCCACCCTCATCTGGAGGTTATGCAGGACCCTCAAGCCACTGATCTTCTCATTAACATACAATGAGACATATATCACTTTGGAGATTCCAAGCATTTTAGGAGCTATATGCCAGGGATAGGGGAATAATATTTCTTATCATATCAGGAATAATATTTCTTATTGTGTCACTAATGCATACACGTGTAACAGACTAATCAAAGAAATAAAAGAATACTACATTTTGGGACAGAAATTCTCTAATTTTAATTTTTTTCTTTTAAAAATATAAATTCAGAAGAACTTGAGAGTAGAAAATTACTGAAAAATGAGCCCACACTGAAGAAGCTGATATGATTCAAAGAAAAAAATAACTGTTATGTAAGGAATACGCATGTGTGCCACAATAAATATTAAGCACAGCTAATCAACAGAGTAAGAAGGGATAAGATAAAAAGGTTGAAAACCATGGAACAGTAGCGTTATGGAAAGGAATGAATTAGTAGTGCTGAAAATGGGACCTATTGACAGCAAGAAGTAAATGTTGACTGTTTTGTCATCAGCATGAGACAAACTCTGGACCACCTGTCCAGAACCTCCCTCCGTAGTTTGAAACAGATGGCATCAGTTCTTCCCTCCTTTGTGTCTGCGTCACTGTCACAGTGTGGTGGGCAGAGCAAATGTAGCAGTGCCACATTTTCAACACACCAGGACAAAGTGTGACCTGTCACTTTTTGGGAAAATCTTGCTTAATCATGTATAACTTAAAATGTTAAGTGAC
Source organism: Aplodontia rufa (assembly GCA_004027875.1). Taxonomy (NCBI): domain Eukaryota; kingdom Metazoa; phylum Chordata; class Mammalia; order Rodentia; family Aplodontiidae; genus Aplodontia; species Aplodontia rufa. The sequence continues at coordinate 44,891 of PVKS010011789.1, read as the reverse complement.
AGTCAGGAGAATTTCCTTTTGCCAAGATCTGACAGTGTACTATAAAATGGCTAAGGTCAACATAAGTTTGGTGGTCTTAAAGACAATATTTGAGAATAAACTTGAAGATGTTATTACTTTGATTTCAGTTAAATTTATAAAATAAATATTTTTAGAATGTTACAGACTGCTAAATTTTAGAGGGTAAAAGTTACTTAAAATATGGTATAGATCCTACATTAGAACAATTTTTAAAAATAAATGTACTTTTGTTATATTTTGTTCTATACAAATTAAGCTGGTAGCAAATAAAATGTTTCTATTAAATATCAGAACATCCCTAATAAAATTAAACAAATTACTTATGATCATATTGTTATTTTATTTATAAGTATAAAATATAAGTATTTTAAAAACTTCAGGTAAGAATTTCTCTTGGCTCTATATTTGCTGACTCCACAATCTGATAAGCAAAGCTGACTTCCTAAGAAAACTATGCTTTGTAAAGAGATGAAAGTAAACTTTATTCTGTCTCTAGTTTAATTATCCCTAATAATCAAATTCATGATTAATGAGCATGGGTATAATACTGAGAAAAGAGGAAACATTGGGTTAGAGGATCACACAGTGACATCATATAGTTTTAGTTTTCAGTGATCTTTGTCCTAAGTAGGTATTAGTCATATGAACTAATATAATGAAGCAAGGTTCAAGATATCTATTGATTAGTGTGATTTTTTTTTTAAAGCTATGACTCATTCCTTTACCTCAAGGGTCTAAAAGAACATGCAGATTAGGCCTTTATTTACTAAAGCTTCTGCTGACAGTGCTAAATTTCATAATGACAACTGTAAAAAAAGGGTCACATATTATCTTCAAGCTAGAAAAAGTGTTTGTTGCCTAGGGCAATAGGATATTGTTTCATTTTGGAACTATTGCTGCTGGCAGTGGTAATTCTTTTTATATTAAGCTGCAGATGGCTTTTCTAATAATAATATATACAGTGGCATTTTTGTTAAGCATCAACTGATCTTCCATTGTAGCAAGTGAAAAGAAAATGAATTTTTAAATTTCATTAATTCCCCTGTGATATTCTTTTGCAAATTTAAATAAATTATATTCCTGTGGTTATGTAAATGATGTTACTTCCTTCTGTTCTTCTTACTAATGCTGAGGTTACTAAAAATATGTAGTGCCAGACCATAGAGAATTAAATCTGATAGCATATGCTGGTGGAGCCAGGAATTATTAAAACAGACACAGTGCATGGTGTGGTGAGAGACAAAAGTAGCTTAATTATTTAGCTATGCTATTTCAACCTTCACAGTTGACTTTTCAAGACTAATGTATTAAAGAGGCCATGCCAAAGAATAGACTAGAATCATCTATTTTTTTTTTCCTATTGTGGTTTAAGTGGGATCCTGTTTGAAAGCAGAAATGTGGATGAGATAACCAAAATGAATTAATTACACTGACTGATGCTCTGTCCTTGGCCTAGACTAGTGATTCTAAAACTTGGCTGCATATCAAAATCACGTAAGGATCTTTACTCTTCAAGCCTAAGTTCCATGCCCAGATATTCTGATTTTATTGGGCTGAAAGGCGTCCTTGGCTAATGTGCATCCAGGATTGAGAACCACCGACCTATTCAGACAGCATATTATAAAGGAACATAAAGTTTGGAGAGTTAGAAAGGACCCAGTTATAACACTGGTCAGAAGCGTGATTTAGGAAGGTCAGTGGACCCTCGAATGAGGCTGCTGAAAGAACAAAATCGTGAAAACTGGTGACACAGCATTTGCATCTAAGTGATATTAATAAATGCTATTTTCCTGTTCTTTTCCTCTGCCTGGTCCCTCAGCACCCTGGTCTTGCAAGAGGTGGGAGTCAAGATATAATAGCCACTTTCCCCTGCCTGTGTGGTCTACTTATTTGTATTCTGGTTCTGATTTGAAGAACTGCTGGGTAATATGGGAGAAAAAGAAGTTAATAAACATGTCCTTCTACCCCCCTCACTCTGACTTCTGATTTGCTTCTCATCCTTCTGGTCTTATTTGAAGATTACTTCTTCTGGGAAGCTTTTCCTGACTGCTCCATCTGCCATAAATGAGATTGGTTTTCACATGTTGTTGGTGATGGATCTACAGAGTTGCCACTTAATAATTTTAACTAGATGAATAAATGAATGGATTTAAACTAAAACTGCAACTAGTATAAGGCAGTAAGTGATCATCAAATAGATGGTTGTTATATTAACATTTTTAAGGAGCATACAAGGAAAAAATAATTATGTTTACTATTCTTGCATACTATTTTTCTTTCTTTTTGTGTCCCTTTGTTTTTGTGTCTCAATGGCAGAGACTTTTCTAAAGACTGAAGATGTCGAATTGAAGAAGATTGTGGATGCTGGACCTATAGAAGTGAACAGTATCTTGGTTGTCTTTGAACACATATTCTAGTCAGTGTAGGTCAGAAAAAAATTAACAAATGAATAAAGAATGTAGTATTATTCAGTAGCAGTAAATTCTCCAAGGTAATGAATAGGAGAGAAAAGGGCTGTGGAGTGTGGATTAAAAATGTTGCTTGGGGAGGGCTTCTGTGAGAAACTAACATTGGAGCTGAGATCTAACAGGCAAAAATGAGCCAGCCATCTGTAGTTTTAGGGTGGAAAAGCACAGGAACTAGAAATGCAAATTTCCCAGGTTGAGTCTAAAGTCTGTATTCTATGAACAGGGAAAGGCTTGTATAACAACATAAGGAACAAGGAGTGGGGGTGGAAAATGAAGTTAGAGGACAGTCGAGGACCCGTTCATGCAGAGATTTATAGCACATGTTGGGAGATTCATACTTTATTTTAAATATGTTGTAAAATCTTTGAATATTCAAGATTCCAGTGGTTCAGAAGTGTCTGTTTACACTTGTTAGATTTCTGTTAAAAAAAAAAAAAAAGCCTTGCTGAAGTGGAAAATGGATTTTGAGATGGCAGGGGCGAAGAATGGGGAATGTTTGAGCATAAGAGCAGAAGCAATCAGACTTGTTGCAGCCTATCCAACACTGAGTATTAAGTCCTCCTGAAGAAAAGCAGCGAAGACGGGCTGGATCGGTGGCTCAGCAGTTTCGGCACTTGCCTGGCAAGCACGAGGACCCGGGTTCAATCCCCAGCACCACATACACAACTAAGTGTTGGCGCAACGAAGGCCATGTGAAAAACTAATTAAAGTTGTTTCTCTCTTTTTCTGTCTCTCTCACTGTCCCTCTCTCTTTAAAAAAAAAAAAGAAAAGAAAAGCAGCAAAGACAAAGCAGATGGAAAGAATAGAGTTTGAAGTCAGAGCAGGCACTGGGTTTGGTGTTGGCATTGGGAGTGGAGGGGAATTGTGAGAATGTGTGAGCAGGCCAGCTGCACCCCTTGAGATGGCTTGATGGTTGAGTGGTGTGTGCAGGTCCTTGCACTGCAGTCCTCAGGATTTCCAAAGCACAGGGCTCAGGCTATGATTTTATCATTACGCTGAGTATCACTTTGGCTGCAATTGTCAGGAAAAGCTTTTCTGAGTATTAAGGATCTCAGCATTCCTTAAAGGAGGGTTAGAGTTTAGATGATTGTGAAGGCATCAAGGTAGGGCAGAAAACCACCTGGAAAAGTTGGAGAGGTAGTGAGTATGTCAGTGGGTGTGGACCAAGGGTTAGTGCAGGGGAATAGTGAAAGACAAATGTGGAAAGAAACCCGGGTTCATTTTGTAAATAATTCTGAATGTCATACTAAAGTCCATATTTTATGGATTTATAGAACTACTAGAAAGTGTTTTGAGAAAACCTGATGTGGTATCACATCAGCGAGACTGATCTAGCAGTGTTCTCATAATGACTTGCAGATGGGAGAAATTCTCAAAGCAAGAACAATTATTTGTCCATTAAGCCATTTACTTGTTTAGTTAAAAAAAATCCTTTGAATATATACATGCTAAAAACCCACTTGGAGTTTTTTCTTATCTAAAAACTATTGCTTTGATAGAAACCCCGCAAAAGAGGTTAGAATGCAAATTCTTTTAGACACACACATGCACACCCACACAGTCTGGAAAAGCAGCTTGCTTTTACTATCCTAATTTTGTGATGTTTTGATTCACAGCTCTAGAATGTTTGTACACATTAGATTGATTGTTTCCAAGGGACAGGTTTTTAAATACCTTTAACATAGTTCTTTAAGTTAACCTTATATTTTATATGCTCACAAATTATTATTTTGAAGGTCATGCTACTGATGAATATTTAAAAGAATCAGACAAGATGATTTAAATTAAATTATTTTATTCTACCAGAATACTGAGCTCCATATGCTTTAAATGTAAATATGTATATATAAAATTAATTGTCATAATACTAAAATATGCCACTTACCGTTGGATGATTATACTATACTAAATCCTTTTGAATTTATACATAAGAAAACTTAAAATGCAAATTTTTTTCTCATTTTAGATTATATAAAATCTGGTGTAATTTTTAGTGAGGTGGAACTTCTGGTAATAGTGTGTGAAATCCTATCCCAAGTGTATTTGACGGAGAAAATATAAGGAACATGATAAAAGAAGCATTAAGACTATATTTCAGCATTTGAAAATAAGGTGAAGATATCTGATTGTCTAGCTTGAATAGAACAGTGTCTAAAAACTGAGGAAAATCTGACAAAATTCCAAATACAAGCATATTCTCTCATTCTCATATTTTCTCTCTCTTCCCCACCTTCTCCCCAGGCAGTGCACTGTGGGCTCACTATCAGGACCAGCATGTTGCTGGCTATACCTTTCTGTTTCTTCCCAAAATGTTTCAGTTCTGAGATTAAATTCTTTCTCTGAGCGTATGTATAATTTTACGTAAATGGTCACGCAAAAAAGATGCTTGAAACCCTTTAGAAATCATGTTTTAAGAATTTTAGGAAGTTTTACCTATGTGAAAATGCAATTCTACTCTAAAATAAGAGCCCATCTTATATTAAAGGAAAGAAAAACCTTAACTATTCCTAAGAAAACCAAGAAGCACTGTTTCTATAGGGTATGAGAATTTGCCATCATCTCTTAATGTTTTGTGACATGAATTTTATTCAGTCTGTGGTTATTTTATACCTTTGCTTTGAGCTACAATACATGCTAGGAAGTTTATTAAGACTATTTCCTTCACAGTGATTTTGATTTTGAGACTTCCATTCTGTGCTGAAGGTGATACTTGCAGTAGGAAATATGCTGTTAATATCACATGTTCTTTATCTGGAAAACTTCAGAAACTTTCTAAAAATATGGAAATAACATTTTTATGGTTCTTTACAGTAAACAACAATACTTCTTCAAATGAATCATTTGTTAAAATTTCATACATTTGCACTGAAACAAGCAGAGTTTACTATGTACAATACAACATTCTTTACTAAAGAGGATATCAGCCAATGAGAAATGTTACAAAAGGAAAAAGAGCACATTAATCATGACATGGTATGGAGTTAAAGATCATTTAGCATGCAATTATTTCCATTTCACTGATAACCAGCAGGCTGTGTTTTAAGTCAGTTTCCAGTTGAGGCAAAGCGAATGCCACTGATGTCTGCCAATGTGTTTTTAAACACAGACGAAGTAAACCAGTCAAAATCAACACAAATGATGACTGCAACATGCATGAGTTTTCAAAGTAATTAAGTTATTTTAAAATAATTTGATTAAAGATCTTGAAATCATGCCCCACAGTCAATTAATAAAGCTTAATTAAGTCCCATCTTTTTAACAACAAAGGGATGGTAAACATAAACAGGTACTTCTTATTTTTATAGGATTACTAAATTCACAAGTTACTCAGCTTAGAATTTTTGTATGTAATGTCATAGTACATAAAATTGTCCATGTGATAAGACTCTGTGTGAAAAAGAATTGATAGACTCCATTGTATTTCTTCTGATCTGAGTTTCTCTATTCTTCACAAAACCATGATGAATTATTGAGAATATTAGTAACTTAGAGATGCGAAATAGTCCTTATAACAGGTAAAGAGAATATCTTTAGAGCAGCAATTGAGAAAATTAACCCACATTTGAACAGCAGATACTGTTTTTAAGTCTCTGATTTTTCATGCCATCTTACTTTTATTTTTGAAATTTATTGGTTAATAAAGATTAATCAATGATCTTCTCATTTCAGCCTGTCTTTCTGAAACTATAAAATATGGTTTTATGATGTTGAAGGATGGTGATTTAATGAAATAATCAGAAGCACAGAGAGAATAACATTCAACTCTTCCTGAAGGAATCAGGATGCTTTGTAAATAAGATGATAGTTAAACTCCATCTTAACTTTCACACACACACAAAAAATGAGAAAAATAAAATATTGTTATTTTAGTCTCCTAAGTTATATTAATTATTTTAGAAAGAGTTTATTTTTATAAAATAAATCTGTTAATTTTTCAGTTAAGCATGTATGTATAGTATAGTAGTTAAACTTCCAAATGTATAGTAGTTAAATGTATAGTAGTCAAATGTATAGTAATTAAACTTCCAGAGCAAATAACTTTTAAGAGAAATTAACCATGTTATGAAATTCTTCTTTATATTTTACCCCTCTCCCTTTTACAAAGTGAACATAAAGCAGTATCTGTACCCATGATGTAGATAATACACCAGAAACTATTGCATCATCAAATATGGATCAGATGTATTGATGCCTTCCTCATTCATCCATGAATATATATATTAAATATCTATCATTAGCCTGGAACTATGTTTAGGGACCTAAGATAAGGAAAATAATTCCATGTATAAAAATGCAATTTGGACAAGTGGTTATAAAGGAAAGATATATGGGAAACAAGATTTTAAAAGATGGATCTAACTTTGTCAAAGACATCTGGGCAAAGGGGTATCGTGTGCAAAGGTGAAGGTGTTTAGAAGCAAGACAAGTAAATGAAGGAGAGAAGGAAGGCCAATGTGTCTGGAGAGAAATGCGCCAGACCTTTCTAAAATTACTACAAATAATGGAGCTTCAATTTAATTTTTTTGAAAAAAGGAAAACACCATTGTAATGTTTTAAGTAAAATGATGAATGAGCTAGACTTGTGCTTTGAAAAAATAATCCTAGATGCATGATGATTCTACAGAGCTAATTACCAGCAGATAAGTATGGATGTGGACAAAAATTTAGGAAACAAGTCCCAAGGGAATAGAATAATCACTTCTTTTTGGATCCTGGTATAGTAGGGAGATACAAGTGGACGTATTCAAGATATCTTTAAAGAGTAAAATCAATAGAACTTGGAGGTTAATGCATGTGTGTGTGGGGAGGTGGGTAGAATATGTGATTTACCATACCATCAGAATCATGATGACATATTTGAAAAGAACAAACCCTAGGAAAGGGTTAGAATGGGCAAATGTTTAGAGTCTGTACATGAGTTCAATTCTGGAGGAATTAGGTTCATGATATATGCCAGAGGAAGGATCAGGAAACTTCCAAGAGGAAGGCTTATTTCTTAGTGGTCACATAGATCTAGAATTCATAAAGGAAGTCTAAATTGGAAATTTAAATTTGTGAGTCTCCTGCGTATAGGAGCCAATTAAAGCTGTAGACATATTCTGTAACTTAGAAGAGAGAAAGGGGAGACAAGAACAGCAATTGGAATTGAATCTTGATTTCTCAGATTTTTAATGACCTCAAAGGGCTCATATTCTAGAAAGAAAAAACATGTGCAGGTGTATTGTGAGTGCACATACACACATAAATACACACCATATTAATACACACTTCTCTACTGACTGTCACTGTCTAATTTCCTTCTACATGGTCCAGGACAAAATAAACATATGGATGGTTTTACCAAGGAATTCTGGTCAGTGGAATAGAGGAAAATGTACACAGGCATCCCAGAGCAGTTTGCAAAGTGATGATTTCTGTGACAATATTGTCAAATCTCAATTGAAGGGGAAATTAAAGCCTCATACATCAGGTAGAAGCAACCGAGGCAATGACAGAAGCAAGGTAAAAGGGGGGTCCATCAATAAAATATCTACATTGAGTGTAGTAGGAAATGAGAGGAAAGCAGAAATATGCACACAGTGGTTTGGGGGGCACAGTGGACCCAGATTCTCACTCTCACTCATGAAGTCACAGGGTCTTCATAAGTAAGCACTAGTGAAAAAGGAGTCTTCCATGTAAGTAAGGGAGAGTAGCATGAGTTTTTTTAAAATAGGAAAAAATTTTTAGTTCAAATGATTTTAGGAAAAAGGGAGACAGTTTTTCTTCTTACTGCCCATGCCATGAAATATGTGAAGAAAGAATACATAGAAGAAATTCCAATGAATGGATAAAAGGTGAGGTGGAGAGGAAGGATAAGAAGGAAACTACTACAAAACAGAGGATTGACTTTGTGCAAAAGTTGCCTCCAAACTTTGCCCAAATGCATAGGAAGGAAGAAGAGGTTCTGATTAGAAATGAGTTGTGGAGAATGTGCAAGCATTTAAGGCAGTTAAGTCTCATTTTAAAGCAGTACATCATGACATTATCAAGAGTAAAGGGAAGGATCTGGGGGCTGGTTTATGGGGACTGAGTAGTGATTTGTCTGCTATGGGTGCTTTTAAACAGCATAAATATCCATTTTATTAAGCTCTGTGTGCAAGTACATGTGAGTGTCTAAACTTGGACCTATATATGAACATACATTTGACCTATATATAAACATTTTTATATATAGTTTTATAGCAATGCATCCATTTTATGTAATGCCGTATTTGGGGGTCTTTAAATAGTAACTAGGCATTAAATATTATTTCTTTCTTGGCATAAGTAACTTGATTAAGTACTCTACTATTTTAAAATCTTTTTTAGATTTTGACAAAATTATATTAGAGAAATAATGAGCATCATAAACAACAGAAAATTTTTGACTGTTTTTGGAAAGTGTATGAAAATAATAAGAAACACTATATTAAGCAATTGCCGTGTTCCATGTACTGTATTAATTTCATATCTATTATTTTGCTTAACTTTATATACTTAGTTTTGCGTTTTTATCATTCCCATTTTTTAGGGATAAAACTGATGGGATAAATCCTTTGCTCCATGTGGCTGCTTTCAGAGGGGCAGACCAAGGTTTCTGACTGTTGTCTGAGAGCAAAGGCTGTGGCCCAATATACTCCTTTGGTTTACTTTGGTAATGATGTGGGTTTTTTTTTTTTCTTCAAATCCAATCAGAGTTAATTTTTTTAACATACCTCTGCTAATTTTCATATTTCCTGAATTTAACGGTTTAATGTCTTTAGAGACTCTTACATATCCCCCTCCATCTACCCCATCCACACTCGAAGCATATGCACAAATGCAATCACACAAGGATATAACTGGTTTCAAGTCTTAATGAACAACATGTTTTTCTTTGTTTGTTTTAGAGGGTCAGAGAAAGAGAATCAATTTTATTTGTTTTTTTCATGTGGCCTTCATTGCTCCAATACTTAGTTGAGTACATGGTGCTGGGGTTTGAACCTGCCTCCCTGGGCATGCCAGGCAAGCACAGTAACCCCTGAGCCACCACTCCAACCCCAATCAACATGTTCTTGAGAAGCTTTCATGAAGCAGTGGGAAAGTTATTCTGGCTTCCACGTGGCTAAACTTCATAAAAACCCTCTTTACATGGCAGACTTCCACCAGAGTTAATTTCACAGATGGCGTTTCTGCTCTCACTCATCATCTCTTTCCGAAATCTTCTTTCTAGGCTTTCTCCCTCCACCTGTCTTGGTTATAGCTAGGACAGGTCATGCTTTCTTCTTACAATAATACCAAAGGCTTCTGGATGGTTCAATTCCCCCCCCCCTATACTCACCCATTTGCAGTCCGTCTACCGAAAATCTGTTAAAAAACCTGATTTAGCTGCTTGGTGTGAAGGATGTCACATAGTTTTTGTTTTCTTTTTTTTTCCCCATATATTTACTTGTTTTTGAATTTGTTTAATATTTGTTTTCTATGAATGAAAATTTTAGATAGTATATATAAAGTAACCATTAAACTTAACTTATGAACATAAAATCTCATAAATAAATATGCTTTATCTAGGAATAACCAGAATTGTGGAGTTATACCAAAAATTAAAAGATTTAATTGTATGTATTATTAAGTTCTAAATTATGAGTTCCAAAATTTTTGAAGTGCACACAAAATAAAATTTTAACTTTTACTTTGCAAAAGTCTGAGTTGAATAACTTGTGGGTTTTTTTTGGAAAGAAAAATCTTGAACTTGGCTTCAGAAGTTCTTATCTATTATTCTTGAGATTGAGAAACATCTTGTGAATAACTCCATAACTCTGTTATTCACAACATCCTTATACTTTAATTTTTAAAAAGCTATATTAAATATATGATTCTATAATAGCAAAGGAGGTAAATATTTGTCATAATTAAATGTGAACTATATCTGATTTACTATAGTTCATACATATGAAAAGAATGAGAAAGAAACAGAGAAGGTCTAGTGTATAATTATTCATTTAATTATTAATGTGAGAAACTGGAAGAAGTTGCAGCTTATAATAATCATGCTCAATAGGTATTATTTGGTAATTAGCAACAACAATTTTTACCAATTGCACTGATAAAAACAAAGGAGCAAAAATAAAAATTAACTGAGTATAACCCATTTAAAGAAGCTCTGAAAGCTTTTTCTTCTGCTTAAAATTGAAATGAAAATTAAATAGCATTTTGAGAATGCTCTGAACAGAGCCACAGAGGTAAATGTGTTAGAGAAAGCAGAGAATTTTTGCACAGATGGTCTGCCACGAAACTTGCCAAATCCAGCCATACTGCAGGAGCTCTGAGTAGGGCTTCTCTGCCAACAGGCAAATTTAATGCTTTTCAAATTTGTATTGCCAAAACCAGGATCTGGCGACATCAGATTGTGATATTGCTTACCTCTGAGGAAAATCACAGGTAACAAGAACATTACATTATGTAGTTAGGATAAAACTATTTATGATACAGATCATTCAACTGAAAATTTGGTGAAATAGTGTTCTTGTAGCCATGCTTGACCCCTTGCAATCTCTTCTTAGCACTAGAGCCAGAGTGATCTGTTTAAAATGCCAATCTCATCATGTCTGCTCTGCATAGAACTGTCCAATGGCTTCTCTCTGTTTTTGGAATAAAACCCTACATGCTGGAGGTCCTGCATGATATGATCCTGTCTCTCTTTAGTCTGCCCAGGAAAGGCACTGACCTATAACTCTCTATGACCCAGACCTATGAATCATGAGATTCTGACCCGTGGACATTTGTTGCTTCCTATCTGTGGAAAGTTCTTCCCAGACCATTCACCAACTTTCCCTGGCTCCTACCAAATTAATTTGAGGTCATACCAAATATTTCTTTTTTGCTTTTGGAGATCCTTCTCTGACCAATCTCTGTTCTCATGCCCCCATCCCCACTAATCAGATTACTCTGTTAATGTGATCTCATAGTACCTTATATTTTCCTTTAAATACATTTTAAAAGTTTATAAAATGCCTGAAATACACTGTTTGTTAATATTTGTAGAATGGTGAATGAACTAATTTCTTTTATGTATTGGAGATTGAGCCCAGGGGCATTTTACCATTGAGTTACATTCTAAGTTCTTTCTTTTTTTTTTGAGAGTCTTGCTGAATTGCTGAGTCTGGCCTTGAACTTGGTGATCCTCTTACCTCAGCTTTGTTCATGGGATTACAGGTGTGTGCCACTGTACCAGGCTATGTTTTTAAACTCAAGTTGAAAAATCACAGTAAAGAAAATATTAGTATTATGTTCATAAGTAAGTTTGTGGTATGTATTTTAATTTAAAGAAAAGTGGAAATGAGTGTAGATATTTTGTACATATTTTAAAAGATCAATGAAACACTAGCTTGCTACTTTATTGATTTATTGATCAAAATGCAATATCCTATTTTGTAATAGTTACACAAAGCTCTGAATATACCAAAACCTACTGAATTGTGCACTTTAAAAGGGTAAACTTTGTCGTATGTTGTGGTATGTGAAGTATATCTCAATAAAACTGTTATTAAAAGCGCAATATCCTAATGTAGCAATTAGAGTTTCTAGAGAAAGTCTTTAAGCACTGACTAGCAATATCTTATTCTCTGTTTTTATGCTATCAAATAAAAATATCACATCTGAATTTAGGAGAGACTTTATTGTACAATACTATTAAAATGGGAGGTGGAGACTACTGCAAAGTTAGAAAAAGATCTGTGTGGCAAAAATCAAGCAAAAAAAGCTTTTCTGTCATAGGGAAGAAGAAACAGGGTGAGCATAACCGTGTGTTGAGGTGCAATGAGAAAGTGGCATGATTGGACAGTTGAACAGAACATGTCTTCCTTTGCAGGGCTGATGCCTTCGAGGAACTGTTAAGAGGAGGTTGTTCAGCATTCTAATAGTTGCTTGCACTTAAAAGAAGGGTCAAAATTTAGGGAACTCATAGAAACAGAGAAGCCTGGCTAACTTTGGTCAATTCAAATTAGCAGACATTTTGTCCACACTGGTTAGTGGAAACAATCAGTTTGTTCATGATACAAACTGATATGAGAATTCAGAGTCTGGGGCTATTCTTAATAGTAAACAAGGGTTGGGGTTGGTAGTCCTTACGTCTTATCAAAGTCATCCGAAGGAAGTGTAGTTCTTTAAATTATTTTACAAATCACAAAAGGATAAGGAAACTATGTGAAGCTCAATGTGAGTACTTTCTAAAAAAAGAATTCCTCCAAACTATGTTTTGGGTTACATTTGAGAATCTAGTGGCCTATACAGACTGTTAAATGAAACAGATCCCATATCACATTAAACCATTGAGTTCTCTGTGTTTCCTACATTGTGAGCTGTGGATATCTAAAGCAGATTGGTAGGCTGAGGAGGAGGCTTAGGTTTTATAGTATAAGAATTTTTTTGTGTTTGAAATATTGTCACTTTATTGTAAAATATCAAAGTTCACAAATTTATTATTGCTTTGGGAAGCATTTCTTTGGGCATCTTGATAGAAGGGGTTAGAACATAGTTTTGGCAATAATTGTAGGCAGCATTAAATATTTTATGAGAAATACATTAGTGTAAATCACCATTTTTAAAAGTGAAACATGAATCACTACCCAAAGAATTGGACTTCAGTGCAAGAAGTCCTGATTTATCTACACTGTTGATACTGTGTATGTAAATGCCATTTCTCAGAAGCATAAAACTCTGAGTATAATATATTGGTTAGTGTAGGCAGTATAATATATACTTTTCAGGGTGTATTAGTTTCATTAATCATATATTTTAAGAAATTTAAGCTTATTTTTTATGAGGCATTGCATTACACGTGGCATTGATATGCATGTATAATTTATTACTTGGCAAGTGAATTATCCTAGACTATTTTATGTGCTTGATATATTGATTTTTGGTTGTGATAGATCATTTTAAGATTGTACATCCTTACTCCTGGTGATTTATCCACAGAATCACGTAGACTGTGGAGCAAGCTGATGCAGCCCTTTGACGGCTTTCTATCAGCTATAAATAGAGTTGTTAACTGGAATTCTTAATCCCAGTAAGGAAACATATTTAACAAGTAGAAAGAAATAACTTTTATCCAAGAACTAATTAGTTGTTGAATAACTGCCCATAAAAGTAGTTTCATTCCAGTATGTCTTTTTTCTTCTGTATACTAATTTCATAACCCCATTTTTTAAATCAATTGGCAATGAGGAGTACTGTCAAAGCAAGAGAAAGATGTCATCAGTTTGCTTAAAAGGTATGCTTCTGTGACTGCTGTCCTATACTCTTTAGCAGCCAAAATATATCCATATGTATGGATTTGAATTATCATAACCCTTTTCTATTTTAGAAAATTCCCTTTGAACAGAGTTCCATGGAGGAAAAAATTATACAGTACCCCAAAACCAAATGTGTGAGGGCTTTTGGTGATGATATTGTGTAGAAGAACCAGATAAGTGAAAGGAAGTATTTTTAGAATTTGGGCAGTAATTTTGAAATTCTTATTAGAACTTCAATTAAACAATATCAAGGCTATCCTGGAAGCATGTCATTTTGTCACAGGTTCCAAGGTACATAAATCACAGGAATATTTGAATGAATATCCCTATTTATAAAAGGGTTCCTGGTACATACTAAGCACTTGGTCAGTATTAGTGAATAAATTAAGAATGAATAAACTATATGTTTTGAAATTATATGTTTGCTGTAATAAATAATAAAGTGGCCATAAATTGGGCCCAACAGTCACACATTTCCTAGCTGTTTGGCTTCAGAAGAATTGCATTACTTTCTAAACCTCATTGTTGTCATCTGAGATTTCAGATCAAGACACAGTATCTCATATTTAAGAGTTTTTGTGAGGACTAAATGAAGTGATAGAGACTGATGTCTTATCATTATTACCTGGTAGATGACATGCTAACAACAAATGTTAGCTGTTTTATGTTCATCATTTAATATTCTTCCTGTAAGCCTCTTCATGTATTTATTTTATTTTCATATGTAAGTGGGTGGACTCAAAAATAAGAGCTATAAATAATGAAGATGTGATTCTTTGTTTAAATAAACAGCTTCCATCTAAAAAGAAATATATATTTCAATTTTAATGTGTTAGCTTTAAAATAATTTTCAACAAATTCAAGAGTGAGAAAAACCCTGACAGTATAAAATGAGAAATGAGGTGATTCTGTATTTTGAAGGGATATATTTATTAAAATGATCAAAAGTGCCTATCATATGAACAAAGGTGTTGGAAAAGATAGTGAGATTCTCTTATTTTATAGCTGTACAATTGCAGTATGATTTATAATAGAACGAAATTGTTAATAAGCATTCAAAACTTACCTGTTCAGGTTGGCATTGAAAAACAAAGCAAATTGTTGAATGATTAGGACCCTGAGCTGTTATTGCAAAAACTGCCACTAGATGTCATGTGGCTCTCGTTCTGTCTCCTCACAGAAGGGCTGTAGGAGACAATCTAAATTCTAGGCTTTTGGACATAGATAATAAGGTATTATGGTATATGTTAGAATCTGATAAAATTACCTATCACTAAGATTACATCTTCCTGTAGAACTAAGCAACTATTTTGATCAAATTGACCTAATGATTTAGTCAAGATTTAATTAATTTGATAAATCTGTTTTATGGATTTGACAAATACTTGCCAGGATTTTATGTAATTTTACTCTGAATATAGATTTAAAGCACAAATATGGTCCTTGTTCCATGTAGTTATTCAAGTTAGCATTAGTGAGGATCATTTTAGCATTAATGTCATAGAAAGTCAGTGAATGTTGGGGTCTATACTCTGATATAAGTTTAGCCTATTTTAGAATCAAAACCATTTTGAGCTGTTCTTAAGGAATTTTATTATTGGTATAATAAGGAATAAATTGTATTTTGTTTAACTTTTGCTTATACCTTCCCACTTGTGCTATAAATGGCATAACCATTTACACTATCTGAATTACAATTTTTTTCTATTTGCTCAAACATTTTTTAGTATATATAGACATCTTATTTTATGTACTATCTGTGATTTTAAAAATATATTTGTTACTTTAATTGTACAAACTTATGGTGTAAAAACTGATAATTTGATACATATATACAGTGTATAACAATCAAATCAGAGTTGTTAACATTCCTTCTCCTTAAACACATTTAAAAATTTTAACCATAGTGATTTTATATATGTATGAGATATAGACTGACATTTCTATGTATAATACATATTTTGTGCATGGCTTCCTTCCAAAAGACCAAGTGTTGAGCAGAATAATATACTAGTTTTAGCTGAGACGCAACTAATTTTACTCATAGTTGCATGTGTTGGATAGATTTGTTACTTGGAGATTCATTGAGTCAGGCATTGCCTTTGTTTTCCTTCTTCCATCCATAGTTTGTAGAGCTCCTGAAATGCTCCTCTTACTCTCCTACCTTTTAAAAATTTTTTTGCGGAGTTCTGTTGTTGCACAGTCACAAATGCATATGTAGTAGCCATCTGATATGCCCCAACACTAATCCAGAATCACCCTGACAGCATCCATACCCCAGTCTCCTGTCTCTTCTATATTCTCTCCTATAACAGAATAACAGATATAAATGTATATGCATACTGATTATATGTATATAAAAGATTGTGCATTTTCCAGAAATAGGTGATTGTGAATTTCCTAATCTGTAATTAGTTTACCTGAGAATCACATGTGATAATATATGTTAGAAAGGGGAGAGACCATGGATTAGCATCAGCCTTAACTTACTTTGTCAATATCCATATGTTCATGAATGTGTAACAATAATTCCCTCCAATATATAAGACTATGTTGAACAAATTAAAAAAAAAAGAAAGCCTTGTAAATTTTGCATCATTCCAGGATTCAAAAATTCTGGCCATTCCTATAATTTTCATGTTCACTGGATCAGGGGAAGTCCTGGACACTCTCCTAATGGCTCCAGGAATGACTGGAGTAGGAGGATGTGGGCAGTGGGAGACAGCAGATAGACTCATGTTCCTCCTAATCACCTTTTCTTCTAGCCTTGTTCTTTTGGATTTAGTTTCTTTTGTGGAACTTTATCTTAAGCTAAAATTCAGTCCAATTTCTGTAGTTTTCAAATACCACCACCATTAGACTGCATTTTCAACTGAATTTTCCTGAGGTAGGCTTTAGGTTGAAGCACCACAGACTATTAGTTGAAAATTTGAAATGTCTGTTGAGTACCCCACCACTGGCATTTTTCTCTCTGACCACATTCCTTTGCAGCTTTGAACATGTTCTTCCCTCCCTCCCTGGCTCTGTGTTCTCCTTCAGATCTGCAACCTACACTTTTCTTCTTTTATCAACCCTACCCATTTCTTGTTAACTTCTTGTATATTTTCAATTAACTATCTTTAGATTCACCATTTCTTTCCATATCAGGGTCTTGAGACATAGACTTAAAGTAGACAACAAGATATTTCATAAATAAAAATAAGGTGGTTTTTACCCAAGTATAACTCTTGATGTCAGCTGTATAAATTGTATTCAATTCCTTTTAAAATTCATGTGTTATAAGCTATGGTGTTTATTGTACTAAATCAATGCAACGTAGCTCTCATGTCAAAGGTCTTATGTCATTAAAGACAAAGCCTTCATTTTTACATGTTATGGATGTTATTTTCTAATGTTATAATCTCAGATTCATAGAATTCTATTGTATTTCATGAATATTGTTCTGTGCAACACACCTTATTCTTTTTAAATTATTATTCACACTTTGTTTCACTGACATATTTTTCCATGTTTTGAATTTGATTATTTTTTTATATTTAAATATATTGCAAGTATCCCCACAAGTTCTGATGTAGCTGGTTCCATATAGTAGTGCTCAGAACATTTGATATTCTGTGATTAATGAGAAATGAATAGCCAAGTCTTCCATGACTCTTTTATCACTGAAAGGGGTTACATTCAGCAGTGTTAATATTGTCACATATTGTTTTGTGACTGAAAACTTTGTTTGTTAAGCATGTAAAAATCAAGAAAAAGTAATAAATAATAATTGGTCAATAGATCCTCACCTTAATGATCCTCATTGCTATTATTAGCTAAAATTTGAAAACTTCACTATCTTGAACTTTTTCATGATCAGTAAAAGCATTTTGGATCTGTTACCTCAGTGGTAGTTCATTTCAGATCACTTACATTAATGTGTGTGAATTCTACTTCTTTAGCTCCTGATTGAAAAAAACATATGTACATGGGGATATTTATTGAGGAAGTAAAAGCTGTAAAAATGTGCATAAAGTTCACTTTTACTAAACTTTACCTGTTAAGCCAAAGAACAAAAAATTTTCAAAATTTATTTCATCATTTGTTCATTCCCAGGATAAGAACATGGTCTATTCATATGAATCCAGAACACTCTTGAGTGGATGTGTGCTTTGTTAGTTACACAGGAAACAAACAGCTGACAGATTTGCAAATCAGTTGTGATAAAACATGCTGGTCTCAATTATGTGAGGAGGAGTGATTACTAGACATTTTACTTGCTGCTTGGAATTATACCACAACCATTTTTTAGGACCAACTTTCATGATGCCCTGTAAATACATGTACTCTAATATAACCTTAACTGATCATTATGGATTCATGCTAGACTTTTTTTTAACTACTACCTGGATGATTGCTCAAAATAGAAGCATAAAAATATTTTCTGCTCCAAAAGTTGTTCAGGTATTATAGGCATATTTTAAATCACTGAGAAAAATTGAAGATGTTAAATAAAATTATTCTTTGAAGAGAAAACATCATGGTGTTGCACACCTGTATCCTAGAGATTTGAGAGACTGAGGCAGGAGGATCACAAGTTTGAGGTCAGTCTCAGCAACTTAGCAAGGTCCTAAGCAACTTAGTGAGACCCTGTCCCAAAATAAAAAAACAAAAAGGGCTGGGGATGTGGCTCAGCAGTAAAGCACCCCTGGGTTCAATCCACAGTATATGTATATATCTACAGGTTGCAGAAGTGATTATAGAAGGTATTGCACTCCTGTTGTATTTCCTGAAGATGTGGTGGTAGGTGTTTTAATTTTTTGTTTGTTTGTTTGTTTTTTTCTCCTGTTAAGCTATCAGCAACTTAAAGCTCTCTAAACTTTGAAGGTTGATAAGAGCAATTGAAAGCTATGAACAAATCTTAACACTACTCCATTTCAGCAAAGAGGGATTAATTAAATTTAATTCATACATTTTTCCACTGCTTCTATCAAGACTTCAATGGTTTAGGACTGCTAAGGAGAAAAAAAGTATGTATGAGGGAAAATGTACTGTTTTTCTGCAAATGAAGGGATATGGAAATGAAAGACCACTAAACAAGAGATGACCACATGTGGTCTGTGACTCATTTATTGCAGGGTGGGAAGTCCAGGCAGTCAGAGGGTTGAGTGCCCTGAAGTGCTGCTTACTGATTGATGTTTGACGATACTTTTATCTGTTTTAGGGAAAAAAAGATAATATTGTCTTTTTCAGTTAATCTTTATTCAGCATTAACTCAGCATTATTTTACTTGAGCTGGAGCACTGATGAGCATCTCAGATTTGTCCCAGGTTTGCAGAGGTCAAAAAAGAAAAACAAAATTATAAAGACTATCAGATTTTGGCCACGTAAGGGCTAATTCAATATTGAGATGACTGTAAGAAACATAAGCATAAAAGTGAATAAATATTTTGTGAATTGATACTTAAAATTCTAAATACACAAACTTTCAAGAAATTCCCCTTAATTGGTTTTAATTCATAATAATTTTCATCAAATCAATGGTTCATATTAAAATTTTTAAAAATCCAAGAATACAAATTTTTATTTGTAATCTTTTCAGATCTTGTGATACTTGTATGGTCACTAGATTTCTGACATTTCATTCATTGCACTGAAAATCCATAATTAACTATGTGCTGACATTTTGTAATTCAATTTTCTCAGAAAAGACAAATATATTCATAATTAAAATAATGGCAGCACCAATAATGGTAATGTTTAAGAAAGTACATATAAGATTTCTTTAAATGAGAGTAAGGTAATATACACAAAGATATTACAGAAAACATACATATAATCTTTATTATTCTAAAAACAAAATAATTTATATCATAATGTATGCATATTCATTTTTATGGATTAAATTCTAGCATATGTCTGATATTACCTATATAAAGATATTCAATGCTTAAAATTGGATAAAAGTCTCAGACAATACCAAGAAATATATTTTAGGTATTATTTGTAAACATTGAAGTTTTGTTTTTCTTCACCTGAAGTCAATTGTATTTCCTACTCTTGCATACCATTTCATTTTATATATTTAATCCCTATTTAATTTTATTTCTACTATTTGATAATGTCTGATGTGGACTCTTCTTAGGTTTTCCCAATGGAAGACAGTGTTGAAAGAATGCTGTTAGCATCCATGTATTATAGTAATAAAGTTCTATTATTGTTTTTCTCAAAGAAAATTATTTTCTAATTATCCACACCATTTTTTTCCTCCATCAACTTTTCTAAATCAAAATATTTCATTCAAGTTACATCGTTTCTCAATGAATATATTCAATATAATGTAGAGTTTTGGAAAATGTTGTTGATAACTGGGAAAACAACATGGCAGTCATTGGAATAGAGAGAACAGTGACAAATTCCCAGCTCTGCCATTTAAAGGATACTGAGTTTGGAATATTGCTATTGCTCCTGAACCTCTGTTTCATGATTTCTAAATTGAAAATACCAGTGCTTTCTAATTCACAGTGTTTGATAAGATTAGATGAAGGACTCATGTAACCTCCTTAGTACAATTCTTATTTAATTATTTCTCACTAATGTTAACTCTTATTAATATTGCTATTTTTAAAATCCCTAACCCACTGCCTGTGACTGAGATGGCCTTAACGTTACCATCAGGTGAGCAACAGGCTTCTTATAGACTCAAGGCCCTGATCTACTCTTCTTAGAACATTCACTTTGGAAAAGTTGTGACTGTAAGTTCTTTCTCTGCCTTTTTGAGGTAAAAAGTTTTAAAAAGTCTCTTGCCAGTTTTATAACCCAAGACTATGTTTTTCAAAGACCTTAGGGTCTAATCCTTCAAAATATAGCCATCAAAGAAGATAGCTTCAATTTTTCATAGTTTCTTCAGGAAGTAGAAGCCAAATTTCAGTAGGCACCTTGCTTCAAGTTGAAAAACTTCTTTCTGTCATGACGATAGAAGTTTCTTTTTGACACGGATGGTTTGTCATTCCCTGTATTCCAGCTCTTAAAATGTCTTCTGACCCTTGTACTCCATCATATAGGAGCTGGCACTGACTTCCTTAACAAGATCCCCAAAGCACAAAAAATAAAATTAAGAATCAATAAGTGGGAAGCCATTAAACTAAGGAGCTTCTATATAGCTAAGAAAGCAATGAAGACCATAAAGAGAGAGCCTACAGAATGGGAGAATGTCTTGGCCAGCTATCCCTCTGATAGGGGACCAATATCCAGAATATACAAAGAACTAAAAAAAACAAACAAAAAAACCCAGAAATAATCCAATTAATAAATGGGAAAAAGAACTAAAAAGAAACTTCTCAATAGAAAACACTAAACCCCAATAAATGTATGAAAAATGTTCAACATCTCTAGAAATCAGAGAAATGTGAATGAAGGCTATGTAAAGATTTCTTCCCATTCCAGTCAGAATGACAAAGATCAAGAATAGAAACAACAATAAATGTTGAAGAGGATGTGAAGAGATAGAAACACTTATACATTGTTGGTAGGACTGCAGACCAGTACACTCACTCTGGAAAGCAATATGGAGATTCCTTAAAAAACTAGGGAAGGAACCACAATAAAAAATGTGGGAATAATAAATCTTCTGACCCTTAGTTTAGCAAAGCGAAGTTTCCAAGGTTGGTCTGTGCTCTGTTTCCTATTGCTGGCAATAGTATCTGAATAAATTCAACTTCTGTGTGTTCATCTTGTCCAATGCATTTTCTTCTTTGATATCTAATGCATAATAAGCCCTCCATATATGGTGGTAGTTTTTTTTTTTTTTTGATAATGAAAAGTGACAGGAAACATCATCTTCCTTATCTATTATCCCCTCAACATTATTCTGGTCCAGACTACAATGAAAAATTGAAAAGAAATGCAAAAATTTAGAATATAAAACAAGATCACAATGTGGGAGAAGGATTGGCTTAAGTCTGAGGATGAAAGTATTAAAAAATAACATTAGAATAGCAACCAGTTATTGGAGCATGATTTGGAAACTGATGAGACTGGCTTGATGTCTAGTGTTGATTAGTCAATGAAGACTTTTTTTTTTTTGAGGGGAGAGCGAAATGAGAAATGACAGGTAAAAAAGTGGATGTATTCTAACATTAGGGTGTTGGCATACATATGGATTAAGGCGAATTGTGCACTTAGAACCAGGATGACTAAGGGAGAATTACAGCAATTTTCTAACTTACATTAAAAACCTTGCTTTGGAAAATATTTTATTGAAAATGAAGATTAGATCTAGAAAACATTCCATATGTGCTTGGAGTTTGCTTTCCTGTCCCTTTTGGAAGAATAAAATTTGGGGAGAATCAAAGTAACAAGCATTCCATTCATATACATTACTATATAAAAATATCATTATGTAACTGTATTTCAACATACTATAAATAAATAGATGATAGAAATACTACTTCAAAATTAATACCCATTTGCAATAGATTTGCTGTAAGAAAATATCCATTGGGCAACATAGAAAGGGTGACTGCCGATGAATGGAGGAGGATATAAAGAACTGCCATGTTAGAATCCCTTGTCTTTACCAGTTGCTGGTAGTTTGATGATCTAGATTTCAATTTTAAATATAGAGACAAGGATGAAACAGAAGATGTTTAGTCTGGTGAATAAAAGGTAAACTAAAAGGGGAGGACTCTCTTTTTTTAAAAACTAGGACAAAGTCAAGAAGCAGAAGCCCTCCTTCTTTCTGAGATTCAGAATGACAGCTTATTTTGGTTCCCCAGTTTTGGAGGCTTCAGTCCATGAGTAGTTGGCCCTGTTGCTTTAGGACTGTGGTGAGGCCGCACGTTGCAGTGGGAAGTGAGAAGTAGAGCGAGTGGTGGAGCAAGCTTCTTGTTTATTGGCAGCTGGGAAGGAGAGAGAAAGCAGATGTGCCACACCTGGATGCAGTGGCACATACATGTAATCCCAGTGACTTGGGAGGCTGAGGAAGGAGGATTACAAGTTCAAAGTCCTAAGCAACTTAGCCAGGGCCTGTCTCAAAAAAAATTTTCAAAAAGGCTAGGGAAGTTGCTCAGTGCCCCTGGGTTCTATCCTCAGTACCCACCCACCCACACAAGGGCAGCACAAATAAATCATGTTCTCTCTCCTCTGGGGCTCTATTCATGTTTTCTTGTTGGAATCTCCTCCCGCCGGCAACCCTTCATTTGACTGGCTAACTGGTGCATGTTTTACTGATCAATTTTAGAACTTATTTCCTCCAGGAAGTCTTCATTTAGCTTGAAGACATGGCTGGCGTTCCATATGTATCTTCAGAGTGACTTCACTTACTACAGGCACCGTAATTTCCTATTCATAAAAGCTGTTCAATAGCTGCTGTTGCAAGAAAGCATGCTAAATTAGGCAGAATGAGAAGCAGGACTGTGGTGCAGTCTCCAGGCCATTTCAGACCTGTTCGGAGAGTTATTTGCGTTAAGGTGAGGACACATAGGCTTCTATTCAACTGTAGAGACAAGTCCTTGGATGTGAATTGGCTTCAGAGGAGTGAGTTTGGACTAGGAGGCCATCCAAGGATTATTTTCAGAGAGCTCTAATCTTGACCGCTATCAGCCAGCCAACAACCTCCCCAGCACTTTCCTCAGCCTTGAAGGGGTATCTGGCTCATGTGGTAAAACATGCACTTGTCTCAATCACCGTGTGCTTTCTACTCCTGAGCTCAAACTGAGTAAGGCAGGAATACAAGTAAGCTATTCATGTTAGTTTATTAGGCAAAACCTTCCATTTAAACATATTCTCATTATGATGTTTAGGTGGAAAGTTCCAGGGGGTTTTATTTCATTCTCACATTTTATCTGCCTAACTTTCTTCTCCAGTTAGAACGCGTAGTGTTGGGATACAATAAAAATAGGTAAAGGAGATAAAAGAAAGCAACAGGGAGATTAAAAATCAAAGCATGATGAAAAAAAATAAAAAACCAAAGCCTTAAGATGTTTGACAATGTAAGGGAAGCTATTTTATTCAAATTCAAGAGCAAATATGCCTTGCATAGAAAAAGTTCAAGAACGAAGAATTTAGTTTCACGTTTAACAGAACAAGCCAGTTTGTTTTTTAGTGTTGGCACTGATACTTCAGGGACAGCTGTAATGGGAAAAAAGGGCAATAGAGCAAGTTCCCTCCTCATCAGCCAGGAAAGGCAGAGAGATGCTCAGACTTTTGCCTTCAGAACAGAAGTTTACTCCAAAACAGTAATTAATGTCCTTAAAGAGCTTTTATTTGAGTTTTATCAATTGATATTTACCATGTTAGGAACTAAAAATGAGAAATTAAAAAACAGTTATTAGTTTTCTTTAAATAACAGTAACAAATTTATTACATGTTAATGAAAATAAGAGCTGCCATATTGCCTAATCAAAATACAAAGAAGGGTAACACTGTGCTATATATTTTTTGAAATCTCTTTCATATTTGCCTTAAGAGATGGCAACAGACTCACCTTTGATTTTGCTTTCAATCTTTGGAGTACTTTTCTGCTTGACAAACATTAAGAAAACCCAGAATCACACAGATCTGTAGTTGAAAAGGGACGATTTAAGAGAAAGCACAAAAGAATCTCTAGAACTCCTCAGAGAGCCTCAAGACTAAGGATTGAGAACTACTGAGCTAGAGTCTCCAAATCTCAGTGACTTACAAGAAATGTCTCCAAATCTCAGAAACTTGCCAGAAGAAAAGTGTTTCTTGCTCACACTGCAAGTCATGTGAGTCAGTTGTGGACCTCACTCCATGATATCCTCATTCAGGAACACAGGATGACCAGGCAGCCACTGTTCAGGTTAGCCCATCACTGTGGGAAAACACAACAGGCGTGACAGTGTCTGCATTGATTCCTAAAGATTCTGCTGAAGAGTGACTTGCCTCGCTTCTGTTCACACTTCATTAGCCAGAGTACCCACTTCAAAGAGTCAACAAGCACTGTCTTACTTCAGGGAGAGGTACTGGAAATTAGTGAACAGAACTCAGTTTATCATCTTAATTCCACAGATAACCAAAAGATGCTTGTAAAAATGTACAGCAGACTATCTTTTGAAGAACTACTACTTTGAAAGAAGGTATTACTTACACTGTTAGATTTGATTTAGTTTCCATGCTTTTCTGCTTCATTCATTATACACTTAAGAAATGTTACAGTACACAAGCATGTGTATGTGTGTGTGTGTGTAATATAGCTAATGATTTCTTTTTAAATTAAACAAGTTCTTGATAAGAAATATGCTCCTTTTAGAAATTACATCAAGCTATAATTTAATAATATTATATTAAAAATAAAAACATTCACAGCCATTAACTGAGTGCCAACCATATTGTACACATATGGACTAAACTACAATTTTACGTATCACCTGGATGAACTCCTAAATGGATTACAATATGTACTCCTGTGTGGATATTACAACACATAGTATAGTAAACACAAAGAAGTATTTCAAGGACAGTGAAAGTGATTTGGATAAAAGAACAGTTGATCATTGTTACAGTTTGGGTCTTTGTTGTTCCTCAAAAAGTTCATGAATTAGGCAATGCAGGAATGTTAGAGATGAAATATTAAATTGATAAATTATTAATTTGGATTACTGGGTGGTAATTGTAGGTAGGTGGGATGTGACTAGAGGAAGTAGGTCATCTGGAGGATTCCTTGGAGATTTTATCTTTTCCCTGGCTCCTTGTAGTGTTTGCCTCCCAGGTGTGCCATGAGCTGAACAGTTTTCCTCCACCACATCCTTCTGCCATGATGCTTCTTCCTCAGAGCCTGCTGACCATGAAATAAACTTTGAAACAATAGCTCAAAGTATACTTTACTCCTGTAAGTTGGTTTTGTCAAGTGTTTTGGTCACAGTGATGAAAATGTAACATAGTCAAAATCATTTGTTCAATGTAAAAGTATTCTAGCTGCTAATTTTAAAAGAAAACAGTTTTTATTTCTTTAGAAAAGAGAGTAGTGTCATTTTGTGTATGGTTTATTTAATTATATCACTGATACATTAGTTCCCTTGATCACAGTAACAACTGGACAGATATCAGTGGCTTAAAACAACAGCACATGTATTATCTTTTGGTCAGAAGGCCAAGAAGATTTTTTATAGGCCGAAATCAAGGCGTAAGAGAGCTGAGTTCCTTTTGGAGCACTAGGGAGAATCCATTTCTTCTCTTTCTCGAGCTTCTAGGGGCTGCTTGCAAGGCTTGACTGTTGGTCTCTTCCTGTGTTCACAGCACTTCACTCCAAACTTTACTTCCTTCCTTACACATCTGACAACTCTGCCTTTGTGACTACACTGGACCTACCCAAAGTACTCAGAACAATCTTTCCATTCTTTTCAAGAACTAACTTAACCACATCTGCAAAACTTTTTGCCATGTAAGACAGAGTGTTCACAGTTCTTCCGATTAGGACATGAACCTCTTTGAGGTCAAAGTTCACAATTCTGTCATTTATCTTTAAAGGATTTAGGGAAATTTATAAGAGCTTCAGATTACTTGTGCAACCATTGGAGATGCATATTTATATGTTAAATGAAAAAGTGTTCTTTTAGACTGACAAAAACTTCTGAGTACTGCCAAACACTGTTCCTTATTCCTAACTGTAGATCACTACATCTGTGAAGATTGCATTCACTTGAGATTGTACCATGTACAGTTTTCCTAGTCAGGGTCAAAACTTTTACAACTATCTTGTCCTCTCCGAAAAAATAAAAATTTAATTCCTCGCCTCTCTCTTTCTTTCTATCTCTCTCTCCGTCCCTCTTCCTTCCTTCTTTCCTTACTTCCTTTGTTCCTTCCTTTTCTTGGTATAGGGGATTTAACCCAGGGGTGCTTTACCACTGAGTCACACCTCAGCTCTTTTTATTTTGAAACAGATCTCAGTTGCTTAGAGCCTCACTAACTTGCTGAGGCACCTTGAATTTTAATCCCCCTGCCTCAGCCTCCGGAATCACTGGGATTATAGGAGTGCACCACCATGCCTGGCTTTCTTGTTTCTTGATCATTTTCTTGGGATTATGACTTTCTCATTGAATGAAGCAAATTATCAAGTGCTATTATGGAATGTTCTCAAAGTAAATTTTTCTAAAAATATGATCACAAGAAAACTCACACACTCATAAATTAATATAAGAGAACATAAAGCAGAACTATCTGCTTCCAAAGTCTGTGAACAAGAACCCTCTTTACCAGGACAATTTAGAACACCATTATTGTAGATATGCATTAGGGAGTGGAGCATTAATGTTGTTTCTTTTTCTTCCTTACATTTTCATGTAAAATCTGGAGATTTTGAAAGATCAAACTGAAAGTAGTCTTTGCAAATAAATTTAGAAAAATCATTTATTTAGTGGATCATTACTAACAATTAATATCATATTCTCTTTGGAAAAAATAGCTATGAATAAAATGATAGAGGCCAGAAATTGCCAAGAACTAGCAGAAGTAGCAAATGTAAACAGTGACTAAGTGGTGCCAACATAAATATTGACTATTGGTATTTTTTATAAAATAAAAATACTCAGTTTAAAGAATAGACTTATATTCTTAGATTTCCAAATCAAAGATTTTAAAATTATGCCATTTTTCCAAAACCATTTGAAATGCTTACTTCCCTATAAAATTCAGTGGTTGGGCACAAATAAATCCAGGGCAAAGAACAGAAGGCAGAGGAATCTGAGCACCTAATTCATAGTTTATCTTAAGTTATTTTCTATACATAACTGCTGAGATGAGTACTTCTCTCTGCTATAAATGCTATGTGCATTAAAACTACTTGATTTAATGCCTAGAAGAATATAGAAAAATAAGAAATCTTAGGAAAAAATCATGGTCAAGTATACTGTTCTAGTTTGAATCACACAAAGAAGATGGAGTGGAGTGATTATACCACAACACCATGATTAGTCAAGCTCCAGAGGAAGAATTAATTATTTTTCTATTAATTCTTTATCTATTTTGTAATTAAACTACTTTGTAACTACTATTTAGTGTTTTCATGGGTAAAGGAAATACTTAACATTTTTTCCTAAGTTTTCCCATAGCCATTTTGCTCTGTTCAGAAGACAATATGCTTTGGCAGTGATGTGCATGTTCATTTGGCTTTTGTGTTTTCAGTGGAAGCTTTTGGGAATTGAAATGGTATGGTGGAAAAATTTCCCAAAATGAAAGAAATAACTATGTTTTCTGTTCCTTTTATGTGAGGCTTTAACAGAAAGGAATATTACAATAGCCCATTGTTGACACATAAATATTTAGGAGGAATGCATTTTATTTATACAGAAATTCTTTGAGGTAAACACTTGTTTCCCACTTGTTTTGGGAAAATAGACCCGGTCCCTGTTATGGAAACTCAATCCTCAGGGCCTGTTTGTTGTCTTTACAAAAGAAACAGGAGGTTATATACTCTGATTAATTGAAAAAAAAAATGAAGCTCCAGAGGACAATCCAACATTTAAAGAATGAATGCCAGAGTAACAAAGGAATATTAAAATATTTTATAGGATGAGGTATAATTCTTGTCAGTATATATAAAGATCTTTAATTAAAAAATAAAAATCTGGAAAACCAAAAATGATGTGGAGATAGAGAAAGTTGAGCTAAGTTTTCTTCAATATCTGAGAGGCATGGAGGTCCCTGTTAAAATTTTGGATACAATGAGGTGGAGTTTCTGTTATCCTTGTTATTTTCTGCTGCTGATGACTGAGTATTTTATACTATATTCTGTGATGAAAATGGCTCACTGTATATCTTGTCAATTGGGATTACATCTAGATGTAAATGACATAAAACCCAAGGAACCATGGTTTAAACAGGCAAAAAAGTTATTTGACATCAGAGCATAAGAGAAACTCTTAAAAAATGTTTTCTGGGAACTCACAAATACTATTTTTCTGCTCCATCTTTAAAAGGTGGTCTTTGGGGGCTGGAGCAGTGGCTCAGAGGTTTTGGTGCTTGCCTCGTATGTGCAGGTATGCAGGTTTGTAACCCAGCACCACATACGCAATGAAGTGTCTGAGCAAAGAAAACCACATGAAAAACTAAAATTGATTCTCTTTCTCTCTCTCTCTCTCTCTCTCTCACTGTCCCTCTCTCTTTAAAAACAAATAAACAAATAATACACAAAAAATCCAGGTGGTCTTTGCCCTGGTGTGTGTCAGCAACGGTGTAAAATGGATGCCAATCCTTGAGGCAAAAATCCACTCTCGAGAGAGTAGAATAGATGAGTATTGGGAGAATGAGGGTGGGGGCAAAGAGACTTGCCAGACAGTTAAGCCTATCACTATTTTTTGAAGCTTTTCTTGGAAGCCCCACACATTAATTTCTGCTTATCTATCATTGGCAGAGCTGGATTATCTGGCCAGATCCAATTGCAAGGTTGCTAGAGAAGTCTGGCACAACAAGAGTGCCTGCAACCAGTTTAAATTAATTCATTCTTGCTTTAGAAGATATTGGCAGTATTCAATCCAGATCAGTGTCATTATTACAATCCCATGTTAAGTTGATAACAAAATATTAATGAAAATACCAGATTGTTGATGTTCTAACTTGAATGTTTTGAAAAGTATCAGAATATTTTTCTATTTAGTGATATTTGGCTTCTACTAGTAAGGTATTGAGGCAAAAAAAAATGGTAAGCGTTTTTGGAAGAACAGTGTCGTTAAGACTAGAAAAATTAGAGCAACATTAATGATTTGTCCATGTTGTGATAAAAATGTGGTAAATATTATTAAGCATTTGCTTTGTACATTGTATTATGTTAGAAATGTACTTCTTATTTACTTTAAGCTGTGCAACTACATGAAATAATAAAGATAGAGAATGATCCTTCCAGCACCTTAATATAACTTTGAAGATTCACACTGTACCAAGGGAATGATCACACATCTGAATGCCAAGCAATATTGCTAAAAGGACAATATATTTTAACCTCAAATTCCCTTTAATTAAGGGGCTAATTAGATACTTACTTTAGTGATAAAAGGGACTTTGGATATGACCTTACTTCTAGTATTTTAGGAGATGAGGCATAAGTCAGGAGGGCACTGAAAATAAGAATGGAAGAGCCTTGAATATTTTTTCTAATTAGTTTTTGTTGCTGCATTAGGATTACACAGAAAAGTGGGACATCTTTACAAGCACATAATTTCATTTCATTACCCATATATACCTTCTCTCTGCCCTTCTCCTACTACCTAGTCTTTTTCCTATATTCTACTGGTTTCCCTTCTATTTTCATGAAATGATCCCACCCCCTTTCCCCCACTTCTTTCTCTCTAGTTTCTGCATATGAGACAAAGTAACCCACTTTCTGAGTCTGGCTTATTTTGCTTAATATAATGCTTTCAAGTTCCATCCATTTTCCAGCAAATGCATAACTTCATTCTTTTATTTTTTTACGATTTTTTCTTTTTCCATATTTTATGGCTGCATTATAGTTTTATATAACAATGAGATTTGTTGTTATATATTTGTGCATGCACACAATACAACAATATAATTTTGTCAAAATCACTGCCCAAAACTTCCCCATTCCCTTCCCTCATATTGATTCCCATTCTCATATTGATTTGAACTTATTTACAATCTTACCAACAGTGTATAAGCATTTCTTTTTTCCCCAAATCCTCATCAGAATTTATTATTTTTGTTTATTCCTGATGATTACTGCTCTACAATATTTTTATTGTGTAATTTTGACTAAAACTAACACAACAAGAATGCTAAAGAGTTAAATTAGAGACCTCTTACAACGTCTTCAAGATTTAGAGCTTGCCAGTATGAATCTTTGTGACAATCTCCCTGATAATGTATTTCTGCTTGAAGAATTTAAAACATCTCTCTTTTGCCTGTGAATTATTTTTGTAAGAGGTTTTCACATCCAAGTCAGTAAAATCATGCAAATACAGTGAGATAAATGATGTGCTCTCTGCTTGGCAACATGTTGAGATTTTTCATCTCTAATTCTGTTATCTTATGGTTATCATGTCCTCTGAATTATGTATATACACTGTCAATTACAATAAAAACCTTTAAATAAATTATGCTTAGAACTGTGGAAACAGTGAATCTATCCTGAGTTAATGTGATATTCTCTCTTCATTATACCTTATTGGTTTAAGGGGAAAAAAGTGGCCTCCACCTTTTGCTAAGGCATGTGATATGAGGTACTTTTGGCTTGGAAATGGGAACTCTGTCTACCTATCAAACATTTTTAGAAGTAAGCAAAAAAAAAAATCTAGTCCAGATACCTCAGGATTGGCATCTGGTTATTAATCTAAAATATATAATTGTTCTTAAATTGTGATCTAGAAAAATCTCCACTGGCAAAATCACCACACATAACCTCCTCACTCTGATATCTAGGAGTAGTTGAATCTACTCTGTCATCTGTAAAAGAAAAAATATAGGGATGAGCAGGTCTGTTTACCTGGTTTTATTTTGTTTTTTTTTCTTTTTACTTTGAAATGATTTAAAACTTGTAGAAAAAGTTGCAAGAACATTGCACAGAACTTTTTCTCAGAACTGTTTGGGAGTATATTCGCAACAGCATGCCTCACCACCCTCAAATAAATGAGTTAGCATTCCTAAAAATGTGAGGGAGGCTTTGCAACATAATCATAATATAACCATGAAAGACAGAAAATCAGTATCAATATTTTGCTATTGTGAAAACCACAGACCCTATCCATTTTTTCCAGCTATTCTCATGATAATCTATTAAATCACAAATATCCAGTTGAGGGAACATGTGGCATTTAGCAGTGACGTTTTCTAGCCATCTTCAATCTGGAACAATTCTGCGGTATTTCTCTGATTTTCATGACTGCCACTTTTGAGGACTACAGTTCAATTACTTTCTGGATTTCCCCTCAGGTTTGTCTGAGACTTTCTCATGATTAGACTCAGATTCTGCATCTTTGTCAGAGTATCACGTGATTCCCTATTCTGCTTTCTGTATGCTGTCTGATGGCACATGGCTCCAATTTATCTCATTAACTGATTAAAGTGATTATCAGGTTTCTCTACCATAAAGTCACTCCCATCTCCTTTTTAGTGTGTAGTTGGTGGACAGGGAGTTTCATAGAATGTAAATAGTCTATTTCCTCCCTAAAGTTTACCAACTAGTTTTGGCATATAGCTATTTTTTTAGCTGGGAATTAATTTTTGTTATAATTTTTGAATGATTAATTTTTTTGAAGAGAGAAGGAGAGAGAGAGAGAGCGAGCGAGCCAACTTCATTTAGTTTTTCATGTGGTTTGCATTACTCTGACACTGTTCTGTATGTGGTTCTGGGGTTCAAACCCACATCCTTATGCCTGCCAGGCAAGCACTGTAACCTCTGAGCCACCGCTCCAACCACTGAATGATGATCTTCTAATTCTTCTAATTCTGCTGTTCCTTATGTGCTCATTGGCATTCTTCTATAAGGAAAACTTTTCTTTTTTTGCTTTTACTTACTCATTTATATCGGTATGAACTAATGGATTCCTATTATGTCCAATGAGTTATAATTTGTTGTTATCATTATTCCTTTGTTACTCAAATATCTGATTTGGCTCTTTTGAGTCCCTTCAGGCTGGCTTCTGAGTTAATTTGTTTTGTTTTGTTTCTGCAGAAGTTTTTGTTTGTTTATCTTGTTTTATTTTTAATGACCCTTTCATATATAAGTACTTCTTTACTATCCAGCACAGCAAGCTGTTCCAAGCTCCTTTGTCCTTTCGTGCCCCACGCTTAGAGTCAGCTTTTTCTGCAGAAGCCTTTGATTATAGTGCAGATGGCTCTTTAGGAGCTAAGGTCTAGGATCTTGATAAGATCATTGCCACTCAGGTATTGGTCTTCTCAGACCATGCTAGGCAGCTATTAAAACTAATACATAAAATACACACCTACACTTACACGCACACCCCCTTCCTATCATGTTCCTATTTATTTAAATATCCTAATAGATTCATAAGTATGATTTCATAGTGATGCCACCAATTCTAGTAGTCTCTCTACATTTTAAAAATCATGACTTCACATCACTATTTCCAAGTACAATTGCAACCTACACCACTAGGTGCATTTTAGTTTTCTCTTTTTATGCATTTGTAATGTGTTCCTCAAACAATAATAAAAATATAGCTTTATTTACCCTTGGTATATTTGCTGTTGGATTGATGTCCTCTTTCTGTAACCAATCCCCTATTGTCATTGGTGTCCTTGTGCTTACACAGACATCTCCTTATCCCCTGTGGACACTGACCACACCCCAGATGCCCTCATCACTTCCCTCCTCCCCCCTGGACACTGGCTCAGGTTTTGAGACCCCATGACCCCATGTTGGGCTGCTGTCCATAGTTTTCCTGCCCCTTGGGCTCTGACAGCACATGCAGAGTTTCTGATGTCCTTTCTCCCAGAAGTCCCTCACTCCATTTGGATTTAACCCTCAGAGACCTGCCACGGTCCTTCTTTCCCACTCCTATCAACTCCTAACTTGCCCAGGTCAAGTAATAGTTTTTAGGAAGAAGGACTAAATATTAGGAAAGAAGGAAAAGAAAAAGAAATATAGGAAGGAAAGAAGATAAAATGCAAGCAGAAAAGAAGCTATGTCAATATTTTAAAGTTTAGAGAATGCACATTTTTTTGTTACAGGTCTAAGTGAGAACACTTTCCCTTATACATCCAGAGTACTCATTGTTTCATCTCTTCAAAAGCAAAATGTAACTGGAGGTTTCTGAAAATAATAATCATGCCCAAAAGGTGGTAGTTTTGTAATAAAGTGAAAAGATAGACAGAAGGATTTTAATCTGCTCAATGACCTTTGAGATCACATTCAGCTCTATAATTATAGGATTCTTAGAGGAGAAACAATTACAGAAATATAAAGAAGGTTTAACAGAATTTCTTATATTTTCAGGGATTAATTATCTAAGTGATGTCTTTTTTATTTCTAGAAAGAAGTAAAGAATCAGAAAGAGGATTAGAAGTTGCAGAATTATTACTATTCCAGTTTGTGTTTATAGGTTATTATAATTTGATTGCTTACTCTTGTGGCTACTCTATGATACATGATGGCTTCTAGAAATCAAGTGTAATCTGAGTGTATTGGCAACGATCACAGGTCCCATCCACTGACTGTCTCTAAAGGTCTTGGACTAAATGAGATTTTTGCATATTTTCAATTTTAAATTCTCATGTACTTGGATCAAAATCCTCATATTTTAGGCAAATATGGTCAATAATCTTACATAGTCAATATTTATGATGCTAAGCTTGTGTCAAAATGACTCTAAATGATCTTATTTGGCCAAATATTGTATGTAACAAGCTGAAAATTAAGTACAAATATAATTATTGTGCTGAGAAAGGGAAAGCATCCAAAAGTTGTTAGAATATGCTTTTCAGAAAGTGCACATACAGATACACACATACCACAAAACAGGCAGCAACTATAATTGACAACTTGAAAAACATTATTTTTAAAAGCCTATATTTTCCTAAATTCATTTTTATGTCTACATCTACAGAGAGAGTTATTTTTGCATCATGTAATTTCAATGAAATTCCTCAGCATTCAGATAATTCTGAAAGCGAATGGTCATACTAAGTAATCACTTCCCTGTAGCTTGTTAATGAGATGCTCATCCCCTACTATGTACCTCAACTTCCATTAACAGGGTGGCCTGTCACAGAATCTGCTCCAATGAGCAACGAAGAAAGAATCTTGGTGGACAAAGGAAAACTAAGCTAGCCTACAAAGCAAAGCGCTTAGAGAGTGACAATTACTTACTTATACATAACCGTGTTTTATTTAATCAATCCCTATGTCAAGGACTGCTGTAGCAAGGACTCGTTTTCTGTTAACAAAAGTCTTCATTTATTTAATCAAAATAAGCTCAGATGAATAATATCTTCAGATATGATATTGTTTGGGTTTGTGAATTTTGATTTTGACTTCAAATGTGAAGAGTAACACAGGACACCTAATAATGAAGAAGAAAAGTAACATCATTTTTTTTCTGTTTTTTTCTGTAAATGGACTGTTTCCTCTGTCTGGTTCAGCTTAAAATTGTGTACTTATCCTGGGAATCCAATAATGTTGCTAGCTTCTATGCTGCTGCTTGTTAAGATTTTAATTAAATTAAGTTTATATTACTTTTTTCTGGTTATATTAAAGCCTCTTGGATTTATATATTGTTTTCCTTTGTTTCTAATAATTATTTTCTTTTATTAATAATGTTATTGTTAAAACTTTAAACACTTTTGTTATTTTTCTTTTTTAATAAAATATAAAGAACATTTTAATGGTTCCAATTGCATGTATTCTTTTCTCCTATCATTAAAATAGTTTTTGTTTTTGATCTGCCATCCTTTCTGGTAATTTAATAGGTATTTTAAGACCTTTCTAATATCTCCAGAGCTCCTTATCATCAATTGTTCCATTTACTTTGCATTATAAATCATTTTTACCTTCGTTATGATTCTGACTTGGCTTTCGTCAGTGTTGAACCTATTTTTTTATTGCTTCTGAGAATATTTCTCAAGTCAGTTCTTGGTTTTCAGGTATTCATCATCTCCCAGTTCTGCTCCCTATTTTCACTATGTATAACGTGCATAATTTTCTAGTATTAGAATTTCTATCTATGGAATATTTGCATAATTCCTGTATTTCTGTCATTGAAATAATTTCTATTCAACCTTGATATTGAAAAAAAAAATACTTGGTATGGATATTTCTTGACATCCTCTCTGTTTGTGGGGTTACATTTTCAGTTCTCCAGTTAGATAGAGCTCATGTTGGGATATAAATTGATGCAGGACTAATTTTGCCCAGTACAGCAAATTTCCTTTACTTTGTATTAGGTGCTGTTTGGATTTTAAACTAGCTCTTTCTGTGGTGTGCCCAGATATTTGCATAAAAGATAAGGTTGAAGAGAAACATTATAAATTGACAGATTTTAATTAAGTCTGTCATACGTGTTTTACTATCTGCAATCTCATCTCTTTTTAAACTTATTTTTAGTTGACACATAAAAACAAAAATGTACATATTAATGGAGAACCATATATTATTTTGATACATGCATACATTGTGTAATATTTAAATCAGATTAAACATATCAGCTCAAGCATTTATCATTTCTTTGTAGTTAAAAAAATTCAAAATCTTTCCTCTAACTTTTCAAAGTATATAGTACATTATTGTTATAGTCTCCCTATTGTGCAATATAACAGACCAGAATTTCTTGTTCCTATTTAATACAACTTGGCAACATTGATTAGCCTTTCCCCATCCCTTACCTCTGCTCTCACGATTCTACTGCCATTCTACTGTGCATTTCTATAGAATCAATATTTTTTAGATTCCACATATAAATGAAATCATACGGTACTTATCCTTCTGTGTTTGGGATACTTCACTTGACATAATCACCAGTTCCATACATGTTGCTATAAATGACAAGATGTTATTCCTTTTTATGACTGCATAGTAATCTATTGGCTATATGTGCCAAAAATTTCTTTATTAGTTTATCAGTTGCTGAACACTAAGATTATTTCCATTTGTTAGCTGTTACGACTAGCAATGGTATGAAAAGACAAGTGCATATGGCAGATAGCTTCTACATACTGCTCTCATTCTCTTTGGGATTGCTGGATCATATAGTAGTTATATTTTTAAGATTCCAGGGACCTCCATATTCATACTGCTTTCTATAACACCTGGACTAATTTACATTCCCATGAATAGGTTGCAATGGTGCTCTTTTTTCCACATCCTAAAAAGCATTTATTTTCTTTAGTCTTTTTGGTACTGGTCATTGTTACTGAGGTGAAGTGAGATCTTTTTAGTTTTGACTTAAATTCCCCTTATGACTCTTGATACAGAACATTTTTTTCTATAACCATTAGCCACTTGAATGCCTTCTTTCGAGGAATGTCTATTTAGATCTATTGACATTTTGAATTGGATTATTTTATTTTTATTTATTTTCTTTTGTTATTGAATGTTTGGAGTTTCTTATATACGGTTATCAACCCCTTATCACATGTTCAGTTTGCAAATATTTTCTCTCTGCAGTTGATTGTCTTTGTATTCTGTTGGTTGTTTTCTTTGCTGTGCCAAAGCTTTTTAGTTTGATGTAATGCATTTGTCTATTTTCACTTTTGTTTCCTGTATTTTGTGGTCTCATCCAAAAATATCCTTCCCCATTCCAATATCATGAAGCATTTCCCATGCCTTTTCTTCTAGCAATTTTGTAGTTTCAGATCTTCTATTGAAGTCTTTAAGCTATTTTGATTTAAATTTTGTATCTGGTGAGAGTTAGGGAACTACTTTCATTCTTCTACATGTGGATATCAAGTTATTCCAGAACTATTTTTTTTATAAAACTCTCCTTTTCCCAATGTGTACTTTTAGCACCATTGTCAAAAATCAGTTAACTATAACTACATGGATTTACTTCTAAGCTATCTGTCTATTTTCAGGGCATTATATGCTGTTTTCATTACTATAGCTTTGTAATATATTTTGAATTCAGACTGTGTAATGCTTCCTGCTTTGTTCTTTATGCTCAAGATGACTTTGGCTATTTTGTTTTTGTTTTATGTTTAATTTTATTTTGTGTGTGCGTGAACACATGCTTTTATACAAATTGTAGGATTTTTTTGTTCTGTGAAGAATGTCATTGATGTATGTACAGAGATAGTATTGAGTCTGTAGATTACTTTGGCTAATATGAGCATTTTAACAATTATTATCCTTCCCGTCACGAATGTGGAAGGTCTTTCCTTTGTCTTTTTTTTTTTTTTTCAAGGGTGGTAAATTTATCTCTAGGTACTTTTGTAATATTATAAATGAAATTACTTTCCTAATTTATATTTCAATTAATTTACTATTATCATGCTACTAAATTTTTATATTCATTTTGTACCCTATAATTTTGCTGAATTCGTTTATTAGTTGTAATGTTTTTTTGGTAAGAGTTTTCGGAGTTTTGTATATACAAGATATGCCCTTTGAAAATAGTGACAACTGGACTTCTTTTTAAGTTTGTTCATCTGAGCAAACATTTGTGAGATATGATAGAGCTAACAGTGATAATAACAGGGAGAAGAGCTTTCTAGGGACAAACAACTAGTGCCAAAATCCCTAAGGTAAATGAGAGACTTGGATGTCTCACAATGAGGAAAAACAGAAGTGTGGCTGGTGCATTGTGGTTGTGGCATGGGTTAGAGGAATGAAAGCAAGTTGGGGTCAGAAATGTGGCCATGAATAGATTATGTAGGGTCTTGCAGGGCACTCGTTTTTTTGCTTTCACTCAAAATCAAGAACCATAGTTAGATTTTGGCCTGAAGAGCGATATACATGATCACTTTATAGAATTATATTATGATAAGCTACAATGAAGCAAGGGTAGCGAAGCACAGAGACCGAGTTTGACTCAGTAATTAATCCAGATGAGAGAGAACACAAGCTAGAATGGTAGTGGGGGAGTTAATGTGGAGAGTAGAGGTTGCATTTTGGTTACAACTGGGTGAAAGGACTAATGAAATTAAATGCAGGATATGAGAAGTGAAAAATATAATAAAGTCAATAATGAGGCAAAATTTCTTTATATGCAGTTTCTGGTGTTATTCCTTGTTCTTCACATATTCTTCTGATAATGTGTTAATATTTTAGGGCTATTCCTGCTCTATTTCTTTACATTTCTTCTATCATGCCACAAATAAATTAATAAATAAATAGGTAGATAGATAAATAAGTAATGAATAAATAAACAAGAAAGACATGGTCTGATCTATGTTTATCCTAAAATGCTTTCCTTCTATATAGGAAATTAGATTCCATATGAGAGAATTCTGATTTTCTAAATTTTCTTCTGTTTAGACTATGCAATAATTAAGGAGTCCTCTTTAAAAAAAGTATTTCTAAACACAGAACATTACTTTTCTAAGTAAATGAAGGAATATGAAAGCATAGTTTCTTATTTGCATTTTTGCCTTTTCTTTTTTTTTAACAATTCCTCCAATTATATTCTACCATAATGCTTAACATTTGATAAAATTTATATCATTTTACAGTGACCTTTAAAAATTTTTAACACTGTGCTATTATTTGTTTGTACTTGAGTTATTTGTAATTTTTTATAAGTTAGTAAGTTTTCCTCAATTTCTGTTCTAATATTGAAATAATTTAGTTTCAGCATTTCATCATCAGTAATATTTATTAATTATTATGTTTTGCTTCTTTTAATAATTTTTTATTTACAATTAAAAATTTCATTGACATCTTTTCTTTATTGGAGCTCTATATTCTTATGTAGCCAGAAACATCTAAATTGGATAGATTCCACTTGACAGAATTAATAGTTGTGTTTTGCTTAGTAAGGAATAATAGAGACATTTTAATGAATACAGATTACTAAAAATATTCCTTTTAACTTAATTTCAAAAGGGTATCATGTTGTCATTTTGTATTTGACTTCATGAAAACTCTGTTTATATGCTATATAAAACAAATTGTTGATGCAATATGAAGAAGAAAATATATATTTGAATGTTTTTATATAATACATATGTATCTGAAAATGTTTATAAATGCCATAGTTTGGTAGTGATATATACTAGAGTGAATATTTTCTATTTAAAATGATCCAGTATTGAATCATATGATGATGTATCATTTACAAATGGGATAATTACTTTCCTGTTCCATGTATGCATTTTGATACATTTTTAGGAATATATGTGCATATGTGTGTGTGTGCATGTGTGTGTGTGTTGTCATATTATGAATAAATGTCAGTTTCTTTACATTAAAATCACATTTTAGGATGAGATATATTGTTAGTGAGTCAAAATACTGTTAAGTTAGTTGGGGGCAAAGAGATATACCTAAAAGCATTTTGAATATGATAAATTTTCTGCTAAAATTATTCCTAATGATTCCTGCCCATTGGATTGAAATTGTGAATTCCCCTTTACTTAATGGGAGTTCAACCTAGTTAATCACTTCTAACAACAGAGTACTTAAAAATGATGCAGTGTTGCTTCCAAGATCAGGTTACAAAAGCCCATGACGTCCCTGTGGCATCCTGTCTTTTTTCAGTGGCTTGCTCTGATGAAGCAAGCTGTCATGTCCGAATTGCCCTGTAGAACGGGCAACAGGGCAAAGATCTGCAAGTAGCCTCTATCCAACAGCCAGTGGAGAGTTTAATCTGTCGACAACCAAATAACTTAACATTGAAATGGATTCTTGGAGTCTTGAGATGACTTCATTCCTGACTGAAACTAAATGCAAACTTTAGAGACCTTAAAACAGAGGACCTAAGGCTGGAGCTATGGCTCAGTGGTTACATTGCTTGCCTGGCATCTGTGAGAACACAGGTGCGAACTCCAAAACCACTTACAAAACTAAGTGTCGGAACAATGAAAGCCACACGAAAAACTAAATAAAACTGATTTTCTCTCTCTCTCACTGTCCCTCTTAAAACAACAACAAAACAAAAGGAGGACCCATCTAAACTGCACCCAGATTCCTAGGCTGGAAAATACTGTTATGATAAATGTTTTAAGCCATTGATTTAGGGGGTAATTTGTAATAGTGAAAAGATTGAGTTAGAACACAGAAGACATTCTCTAAAAAGTGTTTTACTAATCATAGGACTATTGGGTTTTGATAATAGGCTGAAAAATAGCTGAAGACCAGACACACTTTCCAGTGGTAGCAAAAATTGGCTTTTACTTAGAGTGGAATTTGGGAGGAAGAATTGAGGAACTTTAGAATTATTTGGGGATTTTGCAATGTGATGTGTAAGGTAAAATTTCTTCTTAGTTTCCAAATGAAATATTTAATAAAACCTATGTTAATGAAAAGCATATGTGTGTATACATATATATGTGTATATTTTTTATATCATTGTGTGTGAATTCATTGTGAATGGTGTGAAAAGGATGACAAGAGATAGGAGAAGACTTGAAGCAGCTCTTGATAGACTAAACACATTAGGAGTATACTTAGTTTATTTTATTTTTAAAAATCACTTTACTGAGGTATTATTATTAAAAAGCTATATAGGGACTGGAGAAGTGGCTCAGTGGTAGAGTTTTACCTGGTAAGTGTGAGGAGCCAGGTTTGAGCCCCAGCACCACATACACAACTAAGTGTCAGAAAAACACAAACCAAATGAAAAAATGAATAAAATTAATTCACCTTTCTCTCTCTCTCTCTGCCTTTCTCTCACTTTCTCTCTTAAAAATAAGCTATAGAGCTGTATCAGCGGCTCAGTGGTTACAGTGTTTGCGTGGCATTTTCAAGGATGCAGGTTTGAACCCCAGCACAACGTATACAGTGAAGTGATGGAGCAACAAGGGCCAATGAAAAACTAAATGAAATTGATTCTTTCTCTCTCTTTAAAAAATTCTGTCCCTCTCTTTAAAAAATAATAAGTATACATGTTTAATGAATAAAACTTAGTGAGTCTGAAGATATATAATCATGAAATTATCACTACAAGCTATACAATAACTATATCATCACCTCCAAAATTTCCTCCTGTCATTTTTATTATTATGAATGATAAGAGCACAATATCATAGTTACTTTCGATGCAAATTTCAATGCAATATTGTTAACTATAGGCATGTGCTGTTATTCTTTTTTTTTTTTTCCAGGGCTGAGGACCGAACTCGGGGCCTTTTGAGTTCGGGGCCTTTCGCATGCTAGGCAAGTGCTCTTCCACTGAGCTAAATCCCCAACCCCTATGTTATTCTTGCACAACTGAAATATTCTTCCTGTTTACTAACACCTCCCCGTTTTCCCTTCTTCCAAGACTCTTGCATCCACCACTTCACACTCTTAATGAGTTTGACTGCTTTAGATTCCTTGAATAAGTAATATTGGGTATTATTTGTCCATGTCTGGTTCTTATCACACAGCAGAATGCTGAACAGTTTCACTCATGTCAAAAATGACAGGACTTTCTTCTTTTCTCATGCTGAATAATATTCCATTTTATGTATGTACCACGTTCTCTTTATCCATTCATCTGTCAATGAGCATAGATTGCTTCCACTTCTTTTTTTTATGTTTATCAGAGTTTATTTACTTTTGTTAATCTATGTACCACTAATATTCATTTTGAAGCTAATAAATGGTTGTGATGAGCCGTATAAAATAAGATTAACTTTCTTTTTTTTAAATTTTTTATTTTTGAAAACCATGCAAGTTTTTAACAAAATAATATAAAATGTGCATACATTCTGGATATTGCAATTACCCCCAGGAGT
This sequence comes from Aplodontia rufa, assembly GCA_004027875.1. Classification (NCBI taxonomy): domain Eukaryota; kingdom Metazoa; phylum Chordata; class Mammalia; order Rodentia; family Aplodontiidae; genus Aplodontia; species Aplodontia rufa. Next base: position 2,826 of record PVKS010011789.1, on the reverse strand, counting down.
GCCCTCCCCAATTACCCTCCCTTATCCCTCCCTTCCCCTTCCCACTATATCTCTAAAAAAAGTATTAGGTTGTAAAACATTACGTCTTATCTGGATTTAACACATGCTAATAGACCAACTTTCTCATTGTCCAGGGTCTAGTCCCCACTTCCACAGATGAGTGGAGACAATCGACCCTTAGTTCTCTGGGTTAAGCTGATTTTACTCAGCATGATCTCTTCCATAGCCATCCATTTACCTTCGAAGGCTGCAATATCATTGTTTCTAATTGCTGTGTAATATTCCATGGTACCACAGTTTTTGGATCCATTCTTCCTGTGAGGGACACCGGGGTTGTTTCCATAGTCTAGCAATAGTAAATTGTGCTGCTATGAACATAGATGTTGCTATATCACTATAATGTAATGATGCTAAGTCCCCTGGAAAGATACCCAGGAGTGGAATAACAGGGTCATATGGTGGACTCATCCCTAGTTTTTTGAGGATTCTCCACACTGCTTTCCAGAGGGGCTGTACCAGTCTGCAGCTCCACAAACAGTGTGTTAGTGTGCCTATCTCTCCACAGCCCCTCCAGCATCTATTATTGTTTATTTTCTTCATCTTTGCCATTCTGACTGGTGTAAGGTGATATCTTAATGTGGTTTTCATTTGCATTTCTCTGATTACTAGAGATTTAGAGCATTTTCTCATGTATTCATTGGCTTGATCAATGTCCTCTGGTGAGAGTCTCTATTTAGCTCTTTGGCCCATTTATCAACTGGGCTGTTGGTGTTTTTGTAGTTGAGATTTTTGAGGATTTTTTAGATTCTGGATATGAGACCCTTGTCAGAGGAATCATAGTCCATGATTCTCTCCATTTCCGTAGGAAACCTCTTGACTCTTTTGATTGTTTCCTTGGCAGTACAAAAGCTTTTTAGCTTTATGGCATCCCATTCACTGATTTTTGACTTTACTTCCTTCACTTTTGGAGATCTGTTGAGAAAGTCTTTGCCTACTCCCAATTGTTGAAGTGTTGGACCAATTTTGTCTTCTATCAGTTGCATCGTAGCTGGTTTAATACCAAGCTCCTGGATCCATTTTGATTTGATTCTTGTGCAAGGAGAAAGATATGGGTCTAATTTCAACTTTCTGCAGGTGGATGACCAGTTTGTCCAGCACCATTTGTTGAAGAGGCTGTCACTTCTCCATGTAATATTTTGTTCCCCTTTGTCAAAAATCAAATGTTTGAAGATTTGAGGATTTGTTTCGGGGTCTTCTATTCCATTGGTCTTCTTCCCTATCTTGATACCAGTACCATGCTCTCTTTGTTACTATGGCTCTATAGTATAGTTTTAGATCTGGAATGGCAAAACCACCTGTTTCTTCTTTCTTGCTTAGTAGTGCTTTGGCAATTCTTGGTTTCTTGTTGTTCCAAATGAATTTGAGAATTGCTTTTTCTATGTCTATAAAGAATGGCATAGGTATCTTTATAGGGATAGCATTAAATCTATATAGAGCTTTTGGTAGAATGGCCATTTTAATTATATTAATTTTGCCTATCCAAGAGCATGGAACATCTTTCCATCTTCTTAGGTCATCTTGGATTTTGTTCTTCAATGTTCGATAGTTTTAATTGAAGAGATCTTTGATTTCCCTTGTTAGGTTAATTCCCAAGTATTTTATTTTTTTCAAAGCTATTTTGAAAGGAACTGATTTCCTGACTTCTTCAGTCCTGTTATTATTGGTCTATAGGAAAGCTATTGATTTATACGTTTTGATCTTGTATCATGCCACTTTGCTAAATCTACTTATGAGTTCGAGCAGTTTCTTGATGGAGTTTTTTGGATCCTCCAGATACAGGATCATGTCATCAGCAAAAAGAGAGAGTTTGACTTCCTCTCTTCCTATTTTTATCCCTTTGATTTCTTTCTCTTGCCTAATTGCTCCAGCTAGGGTCTCAAGAACAATATTGAATAAAAGAGGTGAGAGCGGACAGTCTTGTCTTGTTCCTGACCTTAGTGGAAATGCTTTCAGCTTTTCTCCATTTAGTATTATACTAGCTGAGGGTTTAGCATATATAGCCTTGACGAAGTTCAGAAATGGTCCTTTGAACCCCATCTTTTCTAAAATTTTGAACATAAAAGGGTGCTGGATTTTATCAAAGGCCTTTTCTGCATCCAATGAGATGATCATATGGTTTTTGTCCTGGATTACCTTAATTGTATTGCGTATGTTGAACCACCCTGCATTCCTGGGATGAAGCCCACTTGGTCATGATGGATTATTTCCTTAATAAGTTTTTGAATTCGGTTTGCTAGTACTTTGTTGAGGATTTTTGCATCCACGTTCATAAGGGATATTGGTCTGTAGTTTTCTTTTCTTGATGTATCCTTGTCAGGTTTTGGTATCAGAGTTATGGTTGCTTCATAAAAAGTGGATGGGAGCATTCCCTCCTTTTCAATTTCTTGGAGTAACTTAATAAGGAGAGGTGTTAGTTCCTCCTCAAAAGTGTGGTAAAAATCAGCGGAGAAGCCGTTCAGTCCTGGGCTTTTCTTCTTTGGTAGACTTTTAATTGCAGTCTGGATTTCAGTGCCTGTGATTGGGCCATTTAGGAATTCAATATTCTCATGATTCAATTTAGGGATGTTGTGTCAAGAAATTTATCCATTTCTTCCAAGTTATCAAATTTGGAGGAGTATAGGTTTTCAAAATATGATCTTATAATTTGTTGGATTTCTATGGGGTTGGTGGTGATCGTTCCCTTTTCATTGGAGATTTTATTGATTTGCCTCATTTCTCTCCTTCTTTTGGTTAGATTCGCTAGGGGCCTATCTATCTTGTTTATTT
>PVKS010011788.1:0-55498 GCA_004027875.1 Aplodontia rufa | reverse complement strand
ATTTATAACTGGGTTATTTAATGGCAAGAATTTAGTCATGTATTAAAGCAAATTAATGAATGAACTCAACTCAAGAACAATGTTTCAAGGGCTAGAGTGGTGATTCAGTGTTTACAGTGCTTGCCTGGCATGCGCGAGGACACGAGCTTAAACCCCAGCACCACGTATACAACGAAGTGTCAGAGCAAGGAAAACCACATGAAAAACTAAATAAAATTAATTTTCTCTTTCTCTCTCTTAAAAAAAAGTAATGTATACTTTTTCAGAAGTGAAATATTCAATTACTCCATCAATATCACAGTGTGATTTCTCAATGTGAATATACTTACAAGGTCTCCAGATTATCTAGTCCATCAAAACAGTGCTGACTCAGGCTTTTAATTTTATTGTTATGAAGATGCCTATAAAAAAAAACGCATCAAAATGACTTTCACATTCCCTAGTAGCAACTATTATAATTGTCTCAGTCTAAATTGCTATGGCTTAAAGGAATGGTATAGCGAAATGTTTCAACACTTATCTATGGAAAACATAACTGGATAGTTAGCTTGCGCTCTATACTGCATGGATTCACTAAACAGAGAATACCAATAGGAAGGGAAAATCTCTCTAATGGAAAATGATATACACTTTGAAGATTATTCAATATAAAATTATCAAAATAACAGATTTTATTAGCTTAATTCATATGAGGCAAAACTTTAATGATGATGTGGAGGAAGCATATGAATTTATATCAGTGAGATCTGGAAACAAACTTTTCCAAAAAAATGCTACTTTTTTATGTCCAAAGATTAAAAACACAGAAAATCACACTCTCTCTGAATAGAAAAGCTGGAAAATATGAAATAACCTTGGAACTTATTTCTATGAGTATCTTATAATGTTTTACTTCTTTTAACACACTGTAATAAAAAAATTCTTTCCTAGGACATAAGTAAAAGCTGTACAAGTGTTTGCTAAATGACTTAATTTTTCTTCATAATTACAAATGACCATTTCTTTTAGGAATAGTCAACATCCATTATCAGATATTAGTTCTTTAAATTCTCCTATTTCATATTAAAAAAAAAAGTCATCGCATATAAACTTGCACAACAACAGCTGGCCCCAAAATTACTGAGAAGCAGGACCAATGAGGTACTTGCATAATAACTTGTCATAAGAAACTTGTTTTGAAATTAAGAAAACAGATGGTATTAAATGAGATGGACACATACAGAACCACCAGGCTTGACAGGTTGGTAAAGGCAAAGTCAGGGATGCTTGAGATTCTGTTGAGAGCCAAGGTCAGTGCCTGCAGGGTGGGCAGGTTGCTGAGGGGATGCACTGGCACCTCCGTCAAACTGTTGTCATCCAGCCACAGATGCCTTAACTGAACAAGTCCTTCAAAACTGTCCTCGGGGACTGAGGTAATATGGTTGGCATCTAAACGTCTGACAGAAACAAACACGTTCAGTAAGGAATTCTGGTGGAATGAGTAGATCCAAGTCATATGATTCTCAGAGCTTTCAAAACAAAAAGGAGTTATAAAAATGACCAGAGCTATGATATCCCTTACTTCTTTAATGTCACTAGAAGACCTCATAAAATTTAACACCTTTTCCAAGAACCACGCGAAAGTTAGTTCTTCCTCCTCCTCTTCCTTCATAACAGAGGGATGTATCCAAATCAAAATCCTTCAACTCTCTTTGGCTAAGAAATAACTTTTTAACAGAAACATAAACATTAAAAAAGAAAGAAAGAAAGAAAACTTTCATAAACTCAAGTTGGAATTTATATTTCAGAGTGTAACTATCAAGACAAAGAAAACAGAAGAAAAATTAAGCTGAGGCAATAAGTTATTTTACATCCAAACATTGTTACTAATATTTTATAAAAAGTTTGATTGCTACTTGGATTTAGTACCAAATGGGAAAAATTGGAAACTATTTATAAATTTTTAAATAGCAACAAGCCTTTTCAACAGATTCTCAATTACCCTTATTACCACCAGATAAGTTAAAAATATGTGTCCCATATTAGCAAGGTAGCTTCTCCTCTTCTTTTAGCACTAAATACTTGAGAAAAATTAGTTTGTCAAAATTAACAGTCATTAAGAAAAGGTCAAATTGTCCACAGGAAAAAAATTAAGAGCTCCTCCAACTGATATTTCTATGGCTTCAAAGCTTCTTCAATTTTTCCAAAATTTTGGTATTAAGGGATACCTTATTAATAGGATTACTTATACTTAAAATTAACTCCCCATCTGCAAATCTGGAAACTAGATCCTAAGTGTTATTGTTGGCACAACCAGCTATAATTGTTGGAATAATCACTTTTCAACACAAAGTCAACCTGGTATTAATATGATGAGGGACAGTGTATGCCAGGCAAATCACAACTTTCCTCATAAATCCCTTGTTGATGTTCATCACTCACATTCATGCTTCACAGCTTTGGTCTTCTCTGTCAAAATTAGGGAACAGAAAAAACTGATGAAAACTCAAACTGACAGTATATTTCTAAAGAGATGGAGTTTGGCAACTTTCTAGTTCAGGAAGTCCTGAGTTTTAGAGAAATTTTTGTGCCTCCTGGTTTGTTTTTTTTGTTGTTGTTGTTGCTTTGTTTTGTTTTGTTTTAAATCCTGCTCCAATTTCAGTTCCGGTAAGTTCTGGGATCCTGCTCTCAACTGCTACCCTAAACACCAGATTTATTTTCCCTTCTATATTCTTCTAATAAAAAGAAAAGAATTATTCCAGTGTACTTAGGTATATTAGAATGAACATGTACCCCAGAAAGAGAGGCAAGGGACCAGGGGACAGGAGGAAGGAGGTGGGGGATGTGAGCCAAATGATATTGTTGTGCTGTATGCATGTATAAATAGGTGACAACAAATCCCATCATTATGTACAACTAAAATGCACCAATAAAATATAATAATAATAAAAAGTAGATTAGCAGGAGTCGGTAACTGTGGTCCCAGTGAGCATCTGAAAGACAATGTTCCTTCCAATACAGTCAAGATAACTAAAGACCACTAGAAAGGGAGAGCTTAGGAAACTGAACAGGTGTCCTAAGAATCTGTCTAGCAACAGGCATTTTTAGACTTGCATATACCTTGGTCTCTCTAGAACTCACCCTGTAAAGGAACCAACGTCCTCTATATTAAACAGACTGGCAAAGCAGTGGCTATAGAGTTGTTTAGGAGATCTGCTTTAATGAATACACAGGAATGTGTTCAAACATACTGAAACCATTTGCAATCTCCTGCAACTTCCATTCTTAAGAAGAGACACTAAGAGCTGGAGTGGTGGCTCACTGGTTACAGTGTTTGCCTTGCATGCGCAGGGACATGAGTTCGTATCCCAGCACCATGTACACAACAAAGTGTAGGAGGAATGAAAGTCACATGAAAAACTAAATAAAAATTGCTTCTATCTTTCTCTCTCTCACTGCCCCTCTTAAAAAAAAAAAAAAAGAAGAAGAGGAGACACTAAGGCTGGAGCAGTGGAGCAGTGGCTCAGTGGCTCAGTGGTTATGGTGCTTGCCTTGCATGCATGAGGACCCAGGTTCAAACCCTAGCACCCCGTATACAACGAAGTGTCGGAGGAACAAAAGCCACATGAAAAACTAAAAAAATCTGATTGCCTTTCTCTCTCTCACTGCCCCTCTCTCTTTAAAGAAATAAAAAAGACACTAAACATATATTCACATAAATTAACCATAAAATGTAACTCAATTATACTTGTAGCTAATTTGATTATCTGCAACTCATTCAACATATTTAAACTGAGCATCCTGTTAGACACAAAGGTTAAAATGGTGAACACATAGGCCTGAGGCCTGTCCCCATGAGATTGACAAGGGAGAGGGGGACATAAAATATAATTAATTATGAAGTGTTTACCAAGTGCATGAAATAAACAGGGAACACAGACAAAGACTGGTGGATGCTGAGGGGGAGAGAAGCTACTTAAATGTACTTTGTCAGGACAAACATCTTTACGAGACGTAAAAAACACTCTTAAACAAGTGGAAGCAGGAACTGGGCAAGGAGTGTGCTAGGCAAAAGGCAAAGGCAGAGACCCAACTGCAGGAAGCAGCTGGGTGAGATCCAGTCACTCCCAGATAAGAAAGATTAAAACACAGGAGCAAGTGAGTAGAGGGTCCTAGGGGACACTGCTGGACATGCAAGTAGGTTCCAGATAATTAATGCAGGTCCCAAAAGGCCAGGTGAGGGGATTGGATTGTCTTTTAATTACAAACTAAAGTTCTACAATTTCCCAGTGTTATAGCAGTTTAAAAAATTTAATTTATCACACTGATGATAATATATATGTTATATACATATATGTTATTGAATGATAAAATATAATACATATAAACAATAAGCAAAGCACCCCCAACTACATAACAAAATTCCAAATTAAGGTTTCTCTATAAGAGTGTTTCATTAAGATATGGTATGACACTCTAGTAAGGAAAGCTGTCCAGACCTTTTAACATAAATCCAGTTCTATACACACACCGCTCCTGTGAATTCCGTGCCATACCATCAAAGAAAAGGGATACCCTTAACTTATAATAAGATGACAAGGTGAGTTTTGAACTAAGACAGAGATGACACTGCCTTCTATACAAAGTAACACAATAAGAGCACAAACACGTTTCCTCTGTACTAAAAGTTTCCCCAAATTGTAAACTTACACATAGCAAGAGATGAAAAAGAAGAATGATGGAAAAATGGAAGACGTTAAGTGAGAAACAGGATTCAGGGTGATCCTATGGCTAATCCATGCACTTTAATTCTCACGTGGGTGTTGGAGACACACCCGTAATTTTAAGTCTGCGCTTAGAGTGAAATCAATGCTTCCCAGAAAAACTGTCTTAGAATCGTGGCTTGAAACCAACAACCTGCACTGTTAACATTCATCCTAACAGACTAAGAAAATACTATAATGGATCCCTTTAGGAGGTGCTAAATTGCACCACATCTTACAAACTAGGGCTTTTTAAAGGAACTCTACTACCCAAACTCCATATAACAAGAGATGACCATTACTTGTAAGTGACATTTTATTATGAAAAGGTTGATGTGGTATTAACCATCCCTTATTTTTGTCTGGAAAATGTGATCCTGTGATTCTTAAAGGCCTATTTTATATTTGAAACTCACATATTTTTAAAAAAATTGCTTGTCTTACATGGAATTACAGTAACAAAATATTACTATATACAGATATGTAGTATTGAAAGTCATATCAATAAAAACTCTTATCAATAAAAACCATATAATCAAAAGGAATCTTTTTGTCTCTATTTCTAACTTACCAATAATGTAAATATAGTTGGAGACATAATTTATAAGTATTAAGGAAGTTGGGTGCAGTGGTGCATGAGTATAATCCCATCATCTCAGAAGGCTGAGGCAAGAGGATCATAGTTCAGAGTCAGCCTCAGCAATTTAGGGAGGCCCTAAACAATTTAGTGATACCCTGACTCAAAATAAAAAATTAAAAAAATTAAAAATGGGCTGGAGGTGTGGCTTAGTGGTTAAGAATGTTTGGGTTCAATTCCTTGTACAACAAATAACAACAACAAAGTATTAAGGAAAATCTAAGAAATTTGATTTTTGAGATATTTTAATATTCAACTCTATTGTGATGTAATATAAAGAAAAACTTCTAATGGAGCTCATTCTGACATGTCATTTTAATATCCTGCTATGGCTTTAGCATAGCTTTTGCACTATCTTTTTATTAATACGAACAATTCACTATCATATTTTATAGTAATCATGAAGCACATACTTGTATCAAACTACTTCTGGTCAATTTCAACCCCTCATGAACTTTGGTTCTTTTTAAGCAGTGTTCAAAACCACAAGGAAATCTTTCATGTAATTCGGGTCTGAAGATCAGATTTTCAAACTGACTCAAGTGCAGATAACACTGTTTTACACCATGACACAATTTCAATTATATCTAATTTGACCACTGCACCCACTATGCTAACAAACCCACGAAAACTTCCTTCTTATATAAAACAGTCCTGCAGCATTTTCTCCCACATATAAAAACAGACCAGTGCCTTTTAAAACAAAATGTTTATTTTGAGTCTACTTCTTAACTCCATTGCAATTTTGGAGATTATTTTATTTTGGGGCATTGGGGACTAAACCGAGGGGGACAATTTATCACTGAACTATATCCCTAGCCATTTCTATTGTTTTTTATTTTGAGACAGAGTCTCATTAAGTTGCTTAAGACCTTGCTAAATTGCTGAGATTACCCTTGAACTTGTGACCCTCCTGCCTCAGCCTCCCAAGTCACTGGGATGGTGGGTGTGTGCCATCAGGCTCAAATGGAAATTATTTATTTATTTATTTAGTACCAAGGACTAAACCCAGTGGTGCATAACCACAGAGCCACATCCCCAGCCTTTTATTATTATTTTAAATTTTGAGACAGGGAGTAAGTTGCTTAGAGTCCAGCTAAATGGCTGAGATTGGCTTTGAATTTGTGATCCTCCTGCCTCAGCCTCCTGAGCCCTGGGATTAAGGGGTGTACCACCATGCCCAGTGTGAGTAGAGATCATTTAAATTAAGCAACTCATTCAATGAATGATGAGAACATTATGCTTTTAAAAATATTGTTTTAAAGAGGGGAAACCTATTTTGTATGTTTGTGTGGCAAAATACCACTTTAAGTCATTTAATTACTAATAAATGCCATATGCACTCTAATGTACTTACTGGTCATCAATTTGAAAGATTTTTTTTGTTTTTGATAATTTTTTGGGAGTTAATTTTTCTCTTCTAAAACTGAAAATGAGATTTTAGTTCTATTTTTACCTTCAAACTAGACCAAGCGATTTGAGAATTGGACCATTTAGCCCTGGGAAATTATAGTTCCATGCAAAATTTTTGAAATAACATGAATTCTAAAGAAGAAAAAGAAAACAGGAACTATTTCAAATGTTTAATGAATTCAGGTCCACGTCGGAGGAAGGTCAGATGGTTCCCTCCCTATACATCTGCCAGAGGTGAGAGAGGGAGTGGATGCGGCAAAACAATATTTCTGTAAAGAAACTCATTTTAGTTGATTCATTTTAAGAGTCTATTTGGAGCCTACTTAGTCATGGTGGAAAAATCCTTATAGTCTATAACTTACCTTTTTTTGTAAAGTGAACTACTTAATATACTCTATCTTAGACTTTTATTTGAACTAGAAATTATATGGCCAACACCCTAGATACTCCTTGTTTATGACAGATACAATTTAAAGTTTAACTTTTACAACATATATTTTATTAGTACATATTTTTATTATCATATTAACTTCCATTAAGTACTAAAATTTCTTAAAAGAAATTCAGATTAATTAGAACTCTGAAACAGATTTGTCTGGTTTTGAACCCCAACTCTGCCCCTACTAACTGTGTGATGCTGGATAAGTTAGTTATTTAAAGTTCTCCCTATATTCATTTGCTTATTACCAGTCGTCTCTTCAATGCAAGAAAAGCACTTAGAATTTATATAAACAGTAAATTCTTTGTATATAAAGAATGCAAAAAAGAACAAAGAGCTATTTGAAAAAACTTGTGAAATTACAACAAAAAACAGAATTTAAACCTAGAACATGCCCCATAAAGACCAAACTTTTTTTTTTTTTCAAAAAACAAAAACCTAGATAGGATAGAGTTCAGGCAATTATGTTACCCCAACATAGATCCAGTATGTTCACAGAAAGGAACTATAATCAATTTGTTCCGATGATCATTACCACCTGAAACAGAAATTTCTCTGTAGCTGTCAGAGTAAAAAAATGGTAGACTCACTTAATTCTGATTCCAAAGAGACTCAACATTAGCCATGCCCAGTTCATGGAAGGATACCCAGCAGCTGAATGCCCACCAGCTTACTCTCAGCCTCTGAGACAAGAGGTAAAGCATACCAGCTCCTTCTCCCTCACCAAGGGTGTTATCATAACAGCATCTGGTCATACCCATTTCTACCCCAGAGGAGAGGATAAATCTCCTATTTCCTGGGATTACAATTCTTTACACATTTAACAGACAAAGTAGCTTCCTAATAATTCAGAAATGAAGAAAACCAAAATATTACTTACAAAGACTGCAAAGCACTCAGCCCTCGAATGGCTTCACTAGGTACTGTTTTCAACTGGTTATTCTGGAGGGTTCTGGAAGGAAATTTCTGGTTAACATTTAGCAATCATTACCATTTTTTTTCTTAGAGCCATTTTACCCCAAAATATTTCCAATGGCAAGGGCGGGAGGAGTATGTGGAAAGCACCCAGGATAAGAGAACTGCAAAAAAAGCAAGAAACTTTTGTTGAAAAGCCAACAATGAAACTTAAATCTGCTATCCCAAACCACCTCCTAACACAGACCTGCAGGGTAATCCACATTTCCAGGAATTGTTTTCTTACTGGAATAAAGGCATTCTAGTTAATGTTCATTATCCTAGGTATGGTTAATATTAATTGGAAGGTATAACAAATTTATTGGGAGGCACAAGTAAACCCAATAGAATCCCTAATGCCTTTTTAAACTGAAATAAAGCAGAGCCAGAAACATGAACATTAGGAAAAATCAATTTTGCTAAAGGAGAGCAAAACCTGAATTTAGGGACTACCAAAAATATTTTCAATTCACACAGAGGTAAATCAGAAAAGTATCAGGGCCTAGAGAACAGAGGCATAGATTTATACTGAAAACAAAATCCTTTTAATTTTTGTCTAAAGTCATTCCTGTCACAATAAGGAAATGACTGCCTGACATGAATCATAACCACAGAATGGAAGAGATAAAGGGCCCACCTAGTTCTCAGGGGCAGAGGCCCGGTGACCTTGAGCAGCAAGGCCAAGGGGAAAGCAGGAGAAGTAGGGGCAGTCAGTTCACCTGTTTCTCAGTCTGCCGTGCTCTAAGCTCCGGACCACTGTAAGGAATTTATTTCCTGATCCCTCCCTGGCTCGATAAATCATGGGTATCTCAATTCCTTTAGCTCTAAAATGATTTTAACACTTAAAGCTCTTATAAACCCTATTCCATTTAGGATTGGTTGATTCAGAGACTTTGTAGCTATAAAGAAAGCAGAAATGAAGTCTACCAGTTAATTTTGTTTCAAGACATTAGCAGCACAAAAAGCCAAACCAAATGTTGAACTATAATATTCTGGGGGTCAAAATATCTATTGTTTAGAGTTTTAACTTTTGTTATCTAGACCCAAAGTTGCCTAAATCAATCTCGAGCCTCCCACACTATCCATTGGCTACTCCTTAAATCTTTTAATCCTGAATAAAAAGAAACTCTGCTTAACCTAGCTCTAAATATGTTGACTATGCAGAAAGAAAATACACAGCCAGCTGTGAAACTCTAAAATTGCATTACTTACAGAACTTTGAGTTCTTTCAACCCAGACAAGGCCTTTGGGTGGATAAAAGAAAGGTCGTTGCCAGCCAATTGTCTAGAAAAAAAGTAGCAAGAGGAAAAAAAACAGTAATTCAGATTTAAAATTCAGAATACACAATAACCTAATCTGCGATTAAAACTCTATGATAAACATTTTTCAAGTCATCTGACATTAAACATGGACATAATTCTTCACTAAAACGATCCCAAGATTCTTCCAATGAGATGTCTCTAGAAAAAAAATTTTTTTTAACTTCCAATACAATAATTTAAGTGGGCACATTTTTTTTCTGGTGAGGTCAAGCAAGCCAAAACACATTAAGCCAAATTAAGTTTGCTATTCATGGTCACTCTCTGCATCTTGCAATGTTTTCCAAGGGCTTCATAAATACAGACCACTAGTCAGCAGGCAGGAGTGTTTATACAGATCAGAGCAAACCAGTCTGTCAAGGAAGAATGCCTTCAGGAGGCAAAGTCAGCCTGTTATCTCAGCTGAAAGATGGGGCAGGTTCTGTGCAAAACGTGAGAGTTGTTGGAAGCACAGCTTTCCAAATAAAGGCCTACATGTACATTTTTAAAGTAAATGTTTCCCTAAATTTTTTTTTTTTTTTGAGCTGACAATTGAGGTGAGGATAGGAGTGGAGTAAGGAAAAGACAGGAATTCTTTGGATCCTTTTGTAAGAAATCTGAGCATACGATTCAAACTGAGCCTCGCTTTTTTTCTCATTTCCACAGGCAGAGAAATGGGACGAAAAACTGAACAGAAGGCATTGGAAGGAAAAATCTGGACACACTGTAGCAACTCATTTTTAAGTCTTTTGTAAAAAAGTTAAATTAAAAAATGGTTCCCAAGCACGTACTTTAAAAGGATAGTTGTGTCCCTGTAATCAAATACAGGACTCTCTCAGTTTCTTAGTTCTGTTAGGATAGTCCCTCAAGCAGGTATAACTAACTTTAAAAAAAATGTTCTCTCCCTTCATGTCTTGGGACCACACACTCATGAAGTTCTCCTTTAAGATTCCTTCTTTGAGCTGGGTGTGGTGTAATCCCAGCTACTTGGGAGGTTGAGACAAGAGGACTGGAAATTCAAGGCCAGGTATAAAACAGCCTCTCCTTAGAGGTCAAGTTTCCTCTTCCAATCTGTTGTACTCTATACCCTGATACTATGGATACAAGGAAGGATCCTCTATCATCCCTAAAATTTGAAGTTGCTGAGGTCTGAAACACTACCTTTAGGTGCATCATTTTGTCTTAAAGTATTTTGTACCATGGGATTAAACCCAGGATCTTAACCGTTAAGCCACATCCCAAGCTCATGAAACTTTTTATTTTTAAGATTGGGGTCTCACTACATTGCTAAGGCTGGCTATGAACTTGCAATCCTCCTGCCTCAGCCCCCTGAGCCACTAGTATTACTGGTGTGCACTACTGCACTGACATTTATCTTGAAGTTTGGACCCAGTGAAAATACATAGTCTCTGGAAGGATAAAAACTGCTTTTCACCTCGCATTAACAAAGACTTTAGCAGAGATTTATGTACTGCAGATGGAAGGTGGAATGAAGTACCTCAGAAATCAAAATGGTGAATATGCTGAATGATTTCTTCAAGGGCAAGGATAACACTGTAGTCCTCAGGCATACTTCAAGTTCAGCACAGGGTTTGCATACCTCGATTCACCATCCATTTTGTTTCTCATACTGACACCCCACTTTCTTTTTTTTTTTTTGATGAATATTATTTATACATAGTGGTAAGTTTCATTGTGGCATATTCATAATGCACATAACATAATTTGATCAGTTTTGCTCCCGGATACTTCTCAGGGCTTCTCTTAATTCAGGTCTCACAATTCCTTCCTTCATACCATCAACTTTGTTAATGTCAATTAAAATGGAGACTGGGCTGGAAGAATCTCAGCACACAAAGTCAGTCAGGCCTCCTAAATGAAGATTTGAAGAGGGAACTTGAAGTCTAAGGAGAGGTTGTTGTATGCCTGGTCAGGAATTTGCCATCCTCCTGTCTCAACTTCCCAGGTATCTAGGATTACACCACACCCAGGCCAAAGAAGGAATTTTAAAGAACTTCATGACTGTGTGGTCCCAAGACATAAAGGGCAAGAATACTTTTTTTAAGTTACTTACTCAATTTGTAAATGTAAGCAAAAAACTGAAATGTTTCTTATAAATGCCTATCATTAAAAGAAAATAAACAAAAAACTGTCCTAAAGCGCAATCAAGAGCAGCCAACAAACTTCTAAGGTAACTGCCTAACTACCACCCATCAAATATTTTCTATTTTCTAACTTTATGTTTGTCTGGTAAAAGTTTTTCCCCTGGCATTTTCTAGGTAAAGTTATGAAACCACTTCTGGTATGGAGCTGCCCAATTCATGAATTGTTATTTGCTCAAACTCTTAAAATTTTTACTGCGCCTCAATTGACTTCTTAAAGAAACCTGTTGGCCTTGTACCTCCCAGGGTTTACCATATACAAATCAAGAACTTGAAGAAGCCGTTCAGTGCTTCCCTTTAAAAATATTGCTTCTTGGCAAATCTTCTTGACTCTAAACCAGCCAGCTTCACCTATACTCCTTCTAAATGCTTCACCTAGCAACCTCTTGTTTTCACCCCTTAAATCCCCAACTGCAATGCCACTTCCTTAGAAATGTCAGTTCTTATAAATATGCCTCATTTGTAAATACTTAAGAGTTCATAAACGAACTTGGTGGGAGACTACTTTCTTACAGGTTGTTTCTTGCATTAGTCTTGCAGGCCAAGTACAAAGGCTTCCATGAACAGGGCACACATCTCACACATTTGTTACACCCATCGATATGTCAACTCCTTAGCAGAAACTGCTTTCTCAGAAGTTCCTCCTAGAAAATGCTCACTACATCAATATCACAGGATACTGCAGTCTGCCTTAGTGAAAGCTTACCACAGGCATTCTCAAGATTTCTACACCCCAAGCTCACTCATCAAAATCAACTGATAATGCTCACAGCTGTAACACAAAGGTCACATTTTGAAAGATCAAATCTCAACATAAGGGGCTTAAGAGGCAGTAGTCATTTTCCCTCAGGGCCTAAATAGTCCTGTGACTCTGTCTTCCTAGTTTTCTGAATGACCAGTGTTAAAAAGCTAGAGACCAGCCAAAAAAGAAATACTATAAACAGACTGAGGCTTTCCAGGATTCTTATCTTTTCGTCTTGAATTATTTTTAACGTCTATGGGTTTTCCTTGAGGAGTTCAGCATATTGTGCTGAGCTCATGAAAAACAGTATTTTACAGAGCAACTAAGGAAGTGGCAAAATGCAGAACAGCTGATTATCTTGTCAATAACAACAACAACAAAAGACTGTTTAACCACTTAGCCAAAATATTCGCTTCCTTTCCCCAAATCTCTGCCTCCTTATAAACCATGGGAAAACTAAAGTAACCTAACTTCAAAAAGCATGCTCTTTCTCCTCTACTTATCGTCGTTAACATAAATGACAAAATGAACTCTGTGCATGAGGCCTATCCTGAAATACAAACCAACTCCCTGGAGAAATAAACACTGCTAGTATGTGGTAAATGGTGATAATGCTCCACAAGAGGACATACTACTTTGATTACTTTCTTACTAGAGTAAACATACCATGCTGGAGCCTTTGGACTCTATCTACCTAAGTTCACCAAGCTGCTCTGTTTAATGAATAATAAACAGCAATTTGGTAAGGGCTCTGCAGCTTCAGCAACTGCCGTCTCCAGAGTCTGTTCACATTTTGTTTTATGAGCTAGTACTTCTTATAGAAGACCTTGGGGATGCTTCATGTCTAAAAGCTTGGATCCAGGAAAAAGCAAAGTGAATAAATAGCACAGTTAGGGACAAAGTCCTAAAATCTTTGGAAGAAAAAACTATGAGTCCACAGTAGGTGCAGGCACTGTAAGCGTGACAGATGGTATAGAGATATTCTTTCATTCTGATCATCTCATGACAATGACCCTGTTCATGAGTACCTGAGAGGCTAGGTGACTTGGCAGGAGTCACACAGCAGCGAAGTAGGAGAGAAGCCAGCACTACAGTGCTTTTCTGGCTGATGACAATATGTATCAACTTCCTCCTGAACTAAGATGCCTCTGGGGTGTCTCCGAGAGATTAGGAAATAATTCCCAGAGAGGAGAGGTGGAACAGAGTGGATTTGGGCAAGTTAATAGCGTTGTTTGTATTACTAGCTCTCACCCCATAGACCAAAGCTAACAAAATGTGCCCATGCATTAGGAGCTTTGAGCTACAATTATGAAGAAATTCCCAACAAACCAACAGTACCATCCTTCCCATTGCCAAAGATAGCCAGTGCCAAGAGGGTGAGAATGGGATCACAGAGTGCCCCAGGATAGCAACTCTCACTGGGCCTCTGCTTAGGACTTAGAGCTTTCTCTGTTGTGTTTTTACCAAGGTGGGGGTGGGGAAAGACGTGCCTGACCTGAGGAAGAACTGTCACCAATGGTGCTCTATTAGCAAAGACTTGCTACTTCCCGTTCCAAGGCTGGGTTTGCACTTATGTGCCAAGGCCAATGGTTGTCTAAGTTCCTCACTGCCTGAGGAACTACTGGGTGGTCTCAGAAAAGCTTTCTACTGCTAAATGATGACATATTTTTTCTTTTGTCCCATAGACAATCCTTTTTTTTTTTAATTTTAAATATTCTTCTAATGGCTGTTAATTCCTAAAGGAAAAAATGAAAGTCATTAGAGTGAGAACAGAAGGCTGAAAGTGGTATAGCTTTCTGCGTGTCCGGATACACAGTTCCACACATTCACTGTTCCCCGTGCCCTGTGACTTCCGTCTCCAAGGCTCATAAGGAGTGTTGCTTCGCAAGATCTCAGTCCATCCATACCTACTCTCCCTGCTGTTACCTGAGCTTAGGCTCTGATTTTCTATTTTTCCTTTCTTCTTTTTCTTCTTTTTTTTTTTTTTGACTTGAATTATTGCCACAATCTCCATAAGACTCTTGCTTCAAGCCTCTTAATTATAATACTGCAAAATCTAAATCTTAAAAAATGTAACTCTGTACATTTTTCAAAGGGCTCATTTTTTTCCCCTGCTGAATTAGCTGGACCCTTTTCTTTTCCCACCTTAATCCTGTGTTCCCAGTCTCCTACATTTTAGCATTGGTGTATCAAAACATGCCAGGCTTCCCCTCCTGATTCTCTGCTCTCAGAATTTCCTTCACCTGAAACACCCTCTTGTTCAGGCTGTCCAAGTTGGGTATATCACCAATATGAAGCCATTTTGAGATCACCTGCCTTTGATTCCCCAAGGAATCAAAGCTTTTCACTGGTTTCACCTGTTAGCCTTTATTCATTTCTCTTATTTCCTTCTGACATTATGTTGCTTATGGGCAGAGACTAAACCATTTTCATTTTGCAGAAGACCTTACATGCAGCAGCACTAGTATTTGCTCTACTGCCTCAACTAGTGTACTGCCCAATATAAGACTGAATTGGAAAACAATTCTGCTACTTAAAGAGAGGAACACTTCCTGATTATCTTTCCTTTGCTGCATGTTTTCTCCACTTTAATTTCTATTCCTGCAATCCCCTTCATACCCTAATAGGAAAGAACTACTTGACTAGATCTTAAAGTATCAAATGCTAGGACAATAACTTTCTCAGCATATGCTTTCGTATATAGTCTTAAGGGCTAGTGAGTAGGGACTTCAAACAGGAACACCTATCCACTGGTCAACAGTAGTATCTCAATACACTTGATACTGTGCACTAGATCACAGAGAATTGAAACAACTCTGATAGGACTTCAAATGGTGCCACAGTCTACCTCAAGGCAAATCCTTTTTATTCTGCTTGCTGAAACAGTCCCAGAAGCAAAGAGGGCAATGATAGAGAGAGGAGAGAGAAAATAGGGGGTAGGGGACAGTAATTCCCTTGATTTCCACTTGCCCACAGAACTGGAAACCATGCTATGAAACAGGATACAAGCAGCTCAGTGTGCAAAGTCTGTATGAAACTGTACATTTATTATTCATAAGGACCATGGATTCACATCAGGGGCTCCTTCCAGGCAAAGTTCTTTGAGGAGTGAGAGTTTTCAATTATATTCTTTACTCTTATGGAATAGACTACATGAAATAGTCTATGTATCATCCCTCCCAGTACAGGAAAAGCAGAAACAGTGTTGGTTAAACATGGGATACTGGTCAATGGTGGGTATGAATGAGCATTTCAAAAGACAATCTGGGTCACAGGGCTAATATTTTCATGAAATACACAGAACTGGGCTAGGATTTCTCCACTTGGGAAGCTATGGAGAGAAATAAGAGGCAATTGTGAAACAGAAAATAAACCACTTGGTTACTAGTCTGAGAAATGTCTGGATTTGGGTTTCTTTTGGTCTATTACATAAATTTCCTTGAAGCCATTTGGCTAGAATTCTAGCCAAGAATTAGGGGAGTAAGGAAGACAATATATACACCGACCAGACATAAGTACTGAGTTGGGGGAGGGCAGATGGGAGCTCAGTAGCTCTCAGCAGCTGTTGTGAGGAGACTTGAGAAGGAGGAGGCAAAGGGAGGCCATAGCAACTGCACCAGGAAGGTAGGAGACACGCTTTGCACACACACAATAGAGAGCTTTACTGCTGACAACCTCCCTATCACATTACTGAGAGGCTAGGCAATAGGTTACACCACGTGCCTACCTTCATTTTACATAGGTGATTAAAAGGTGGATTGGCATTGTATTACTGTCAAATCCTGACTGAAAAGGACGTTAGGCACCACCCTTTTCTCTAATCAACATTTATCTTCCCCACAGCAATGTCCTCTTCTCTTCCCTGGCTGCTTCTTTCTACACCTAGCTTTGAAGTCACACATATGCAATATCACAGATCATACCCAGACACGTCCAGGCTGCCTCTCCTGTGATGCCATTAAATTCCCTCAAGTGGGTGGATTGCCACAGTGTCATGCCACCTGCAAAGTACAACGGGCACAACCACCAGCCCGTGACGCTTTCAGAGAACGCAGTTCCAGTTCAAAACTGAACCTGGCAACTATGGCTACAGGAAAGCATTTAATGGGAGGTGAGTGACATTCTTTGGCTAAGCATACTAAGAAATCAGCAGGATCCAAAATTTTGGTAACTGTTCAAAAGAGCAAAAACATGATAATACATACTTCTGCTAGGCACACCAGCACCTGTCTGTGATCCCAGTGGCTTGAGAGGCTGAGGCAGGAAGATCACAGGTTCAAAGCCAGCCTTCGCAATGTAGTGAGATCCTAGGCAAGCTAGTGACACTTTGTCTCAAAATAAAATATAAAAAGGTCTGGGGATGTAACTGAGTGGTTAAGCACCCCTGGGTTCAATTCCCAGTACCCCGTCCAAATACTAATACATACTTCTATCATAAATCCTGAGCCATGTGTTAATTTATACATGAGGGCCTAACTGTGCTCAGAACTATGCCAACAAAATAAAGACCTCAAGAGATATACTGCTTCCCATTTAGGGGCATTTGGGAGTAATACAGATAATAAAAATGTGAGTATTTGCGAGTACTTTGATTTTCATTATCCTGTTATATTGACCCTTAAAACAACCTTCTGCTATGGCCTAGCAAGCTTATCACCACTCACTCTTCATGTTTTCTCTGTGTTTGTGTGTGTGTTGGTTTGGGGTGATTATTTTTTAACAGATAAGAAACAAGAAACATGAGTTTGTTTTCTATGTGCCTTGTCCAAAGTCCTACGGCACAGCTAAATAATATAAATCCTAGAAGCAGAACAACCCTGTTCCATGTTATTTTCTACCACTGATTTTTAAGAGGACCAATAGATATGGTTATTTTCTTAGTAAGTAAAGAAGGCCAAAAACTAAAGAGCTCTTGTTCCCTTTGTAAATTCTTTCTACCAGGGGGAAATCTCATCTGATACTGTAGACAAAAGTGAAGTGGACCTGGATCAACTAGCAATATCTTGCTTACTTACCCTATTTCTTCACACACCAGGAAAAAGAATTCATCTCCATACAACTCTTAGGAAAGTATACGTGACCAACTAAATATATTTTAAAAATATATATGCATTTACAAACTGTTATCATGGAAATCTCTAATGTTTTCAAAGTAGTCTTTCTTTGCAAAGAAGAGAAATGTTATTTATATATGTACTATATTCTCCATTTAAAAGCACAGAAACTAAAGTGATAATGCTTACTAAAAAGTATATCCCTGCCAAAACTTGGTATATACGCTACGTAGAACCCTTCTACATACTAAAGAGCCTTATTCAATTCAAAGAAACTTCCACCTGTGCCAAACTGGCCTATGTGTCTCCCACTTACTGTTATGGTAACCCACAGAAGATTTTATTTTAGCGGTAAATCAATAAAACCCCGGCAATGATTACAATCCCTAGCAACCTAATCATTTCCCTCTGGCAATTAGCACACACAATATCCACTCAAGGGAGGAAATGATATGTTACAACTTTAAAACAATTTACAGCTAACATCAACCAACAAATATTTGTGGATCTTCAACCACAGACCATGTGCCATAGGTATGTAAAAGATAGTACTGAGTTTACCCAGAACAATCCTCATTCATTCATTCATTTTGTGGTACTAGAGACAGAACCCAGGGGCATTCTTCCACATTCCCAGTGTCCCCCTTTTTAAAAATGTTTTATTTTGAGATATAATCTCATTAAGTTGCTGAGGCCAGCCTGGAACTTGCAATTCTCCCGCAACAGCCTCCAGAGTCACTAGGATTAAAGGCATAAGCCCCTGAGACTGGCTCCTTTCTCCTAAATAAGGATAGTCAATTAATCATAAACTTAATGGAATTTAATTTTTATGTAGACTGATAAGGTCTCTTGCATCAATAAATTCAAAATGAAAAGAAATCCTCTGTCTTAACTCCTCCTTCCATTTCAAGTTCAAAAATGTGGTTACTGGGGCTGGAGTGATGGCTCAGTGGTTGCAGCATTTACCTGGAATGTGCAAGAACAAGTTCGAATCCCTGAACCACATACACAATGAAGTGTTGGAGCAATAAAAACCAAATAAAAAACTAAGTGAAACTGATTCTCTCTTTCTCTCTCTCACTGTCCCTCTCTCTTTAAAAAAAAAAAAAAAAAAAGTGGTTACTGTCACTCAAGGTCATGCAGGAGAAGTGTAACAATAGGCTCTGCCTTTAGAGAGACGTCAATGGACTCAAGAAGTCAAGGTCACACTGGAGCACAAAATAACAAGCAAACACTCCAGTGATAAGTGGTGAGGACTAGAGAGGCTGCAAGATAAGTTTGGAAAACGAAGACTAAGAAGGGCTTATTACAGCAGAAAGTGCTCAAAATGGACTGTATAAAAGGGGAAAATGTGAAAAGTACAAAGAGAACTGTAGCAGCCACTGCTGATTGCCTACCAAACATTCATTCACACCTTCCTGAAGACCTGAGTTGAGTTTGTTCAAATATCTCTCCTTCATATGACTCAGCTCCATGAATAAATACCTATTGGTCTTAACCAATCATGCCAGCCTCACTAAAGTCACTGGTTGTGGGGTAGATCTATAACCCTAGCTCTGATCAATGAGATGAGAGAAGTTTTCTGAGGATTTTTGAGAAAGATGGATTTTCTCCTAAATGAGGAGACGTTAGAAGGGCTGATTCTCCTTTCCTTCTGTCTGATTATACTATGAGAAGTGACAGCAAATATGATATAGCACTTACTGGGGAGAGGAGGATAGGAAGGAGGAAAAATCATGGGTTCTTGATGACATGGTGGAGCCATTCCATGAATTAGCTCTAAAACAGTTCGACCACATTATTATACAGGATAATACATTTCCTATTGTTTAAGTCACTTTGAATTCAATTTTATTACTTGCAGCCAAAAGTTCCTTTACTATTTGCCTAACCAATAAACATTGCTCCTCTCTTACCTAGCAATAGAACTTTAATTTTAGTCCAGGCAACAACATGCCCAGTTCAATAGTCCCATTTCCCAGCAGCCCCTGTTAAATATGCCATGTGACTAAGTTCAACCAATGAAATGTAAGCAGAAGTATTGCATAGTTCATTCAAGATGGCTTCTTAAAAGCTAGCTGCTGAAAAATACCCCCCTTCTTTCTTCCTTCCTTTACCACTCCTACTGCTGAGAATTGGGTTTTGAAGGCTGCATCTCCAACAGACAGTCACCTGGTGATCTGGATATAGAAATTATACAAAGAAATGCAGAGCAGAATACCAGAATCTGCATCTCATGACTTGGTGATGCACAATAGTAGCTCTTGGTCACCACGCTGCAGATTTCATATGCATGCAAATAAAACAAAGCTTTATGTGTTTTAGCCACTGTTATTTGGAATTTTCCATCATAAAGAGTAAAATCCAATGCTAATGAAAGAATTTAGGACAAGAGCACATCAGGCTGTAACAAAACTTGCACAAAGTTTTGCACAAAGTGAAGATAGTATATTAAATACACAAAAACTAGGCTAAGAATATTTCTAAAAGTGGTGTTTAAAACAATAAAATAAATACTTGATCAATAAGAAATTGGTTATGTAAAATGTGAAGCATCTAAATGATAAAATATTCATCAAATGATGATAAAACAGATCTACCAATACAGAAATTTTATAATATGACAAACATAACATAAGTGGTATATTTGAGAAGGTTCTATTTTTAAAAGAAATTGCATACATGTATTCAGAAAGTCTGGAAGAATATACAACAAAATGCCTCTCATGGTTCTCTCTCAGAGGTAAGATTAAGGGTAAGGGTGGTTACCCTTTTTCTCTTCTCCATGTCTTTCTATACATGTCAATTTTAAAAACTGAGCATCCACTGATTTTATAATACTTACAGAAATAAACCTAGCTTGTATTGAGCAATTCTGTACTTCATGATTATTTTTTAAAGCTATGTGTGTCTGTGATACAAACATTTCTAGCATCATCTCCAACATGATTTTCATTGAAATATACAAACAGCCTAAACTATAAGTAGTGAAGAGAGGAAAATAATGAATAAACCCTAGGTCTAAAATGTACTGTTGTGTTGAATAGAACGGCTGGAGTAAGAATAGACAATATATGAAAAAAATGACTTAGCCTGTTTCCTTGCTGGAAAATTTAATCATGCTAGTAGAAACTCAAACATATTCTTATTAACTTGTAATCACAACTATATTTAGCCAAAGAACAAACAATCAGCCTTGATTAAATAAATAACTAAACCAACAAACTGGTTTTATTTGCCTCTCTGCACTTTCTGAATACCATGTCAGAAACTTTAACAATTAATTGCCTGATTCTCCAGCTTGATTTCCCCAAGTCCCTTATTCAATTCTGATTTATCAAGCCTAAATTCTGAGTATATCACATCTTTCATTACCTCCACCCTTGGGTTAAGCACTGTGGACAAACTTAGAGATCCAGTTAGGAGCTACTATTTAAAATTTATATTATCTAGGCTTTTAAGGAATCATAACTATTTTTCAACAATTCTTTGTTCATTTCAGATTGACCCAATAAAACCAACATTTCCCACTGTTGTGTGTTGTCACTAGCATCTAGGGGCTTTCTTTCTGCCCAGCATGCCTTCTTTCTTCTCTCTTTTGCTTCCTTTGGGGAACCACTTCTGCAGTTTGAGGAGTTCTACTGCAGATTAACCCACAACCCAGGTTAGACTACACCATCCTACAAAGAGTGGTCAGGGACAGGCACAGGAGGCAAGCTTGACCAACAAGTGTCTTCCAAGAAGTTTTCTGCTAAAAGGAGAGACTCACTTGATACTACTGACAGAGTTATCTGCAACAGAAGGGAATAAAGCATAAACACAGAAGTAGAGATAATCAAAGCTAAAAAATGAAGAGCATGAGAAAATTCCCTTAACTCTTAAACTCTGAGATCCAGTATCATTTGAAGTCAACTCCAACTCTGGACTTCCCAGTTCCACACAAAACTAGAAATCCTCTATTATGCCTCAGCTGGATTTCTGACTCTTAACCCCAGTGGATTGCTATCAAAGATAGTATATAGTCCAAGCTTTATCCACTCTCCAAAACCCAGTCCCCAAATCATGTTTCTTGACAAATTTCTTTCCCCCAAAGTCACTCTCACAACCCTACTGAAATGATCCTAAAAATATCTAAAGAAATCAAGACCTTTTTTCTATGTCTGGCCATAGGCATTTCTCTCCAGCCTATCACTGTGGATCCTTCAGTTCTCTGCGAAACAAGGCTCTTCTCCCATAGCTCCTGGGGCAGAGTTCTGCCCTAGTTCTCCTCTGGCTCTTGGTCTTCTTCCCACACCCTGTTTCAAGTGCTTCCCAAGAAGCTGTCTTTGGCCTTCTTCCCTTTTCTTCTACCCTCCCTCTCTTGGCAAGCTTTCTCAAACTAATGTTTCCAGTAATCATCTAAAATAAAAGACTCCCAAATCCATGCCCATAGTACTTAATTCTATAATCTATGTTCATGAATTTCTCTTCTGAATTTCACTCCTACATTTCCAGAAGTCCCTGCCCATATCACATTTAAACTCAGCATGTCTACTTAAAACCACATTTGTTATCTTGTCTTCTGAAACAATTTCTCTTCCTGTATTGTCTCTAATTTTATCAAAACTTCAGACTCCTGGTAGTCTTTTAAGTGTTACTAAGGTCATCTCTTTCATCCCAGCTGTGTTCTCCATTCTATGTCCATATATCCTTTTGCATTCCTTCCTCCTGCTCTCTGACTCTCGGCTGCCCTAATTCAGATTCTCATAATTCTCACCTAGACTATTGCAATTAGCCTCTTCATTTCTCTGCCTGAACTCTTTCAATTCCAAGTTCTATGGTATGAAATTACATTTATTGAAGGTCATATCTGATCAAATTATCCCCTGTTGAAAAATTTCAAGTCACTCAAAAGTTTAAACTCCACTATTCTGCCAAGAAAGGTCCTCGGTTTGGCTCCCAAGTCCTTTCCAGGTCTTTCACATAGCTTACTTGCAAGAATTCAACACTGCAGCCAAACCTAAGGTTCTTACCACCCGGCCTGGCTCCCTATCTTTGCTCATGCCCCTTTGCACATCTTTGCACATTTCCTCATGAATAACTCCTACCATCCCTCAAGGCTCTCCAGAAATGCCAACTCTTTGATGAGGTCTTCTTTAATCTTTCTTGCTGGAAGTAATTTCCCATCTCCTTTGAACTCCCTTAGCGGGAATATACTGTTTCTCTACCTTGAAGGCAAGAATCTCATTTAATTCAGCACTGAACACAGTGCTTTACCGGACAAGTTGGTGGAATTTGTGAATGGTCTAGTTAGTTTTTCCTCAACCTCTACATGTACAGGAGCACAGTCAGAACTATGATGGACACTGGGCCCCACTACAAGTGAGCTCTGTGACATTGGCCAAGTCACTTAATTTCTATAAGGAAAAACAGTCTCCTTATTAGCAACAGGGGAATAAATACAGCTTAAAGGATTTTATGGGTTGAAACCAAACCAACAGAACAATGTTCTAGGAGGGACTACCCAGCACCCATTTTGGTACAAGCTCCCTTCCAATTTCCCCCATTTTGTGCTTACTGTGTCTAAGCTGAGGACTCACCAAATGGCTCATTGTGGGAAATAAGTGAAATCAGACAAGAAACACCTCACCATGAGATCACCATACACATCCCAACAGCAAGGGTGGAGATATTCAATACCAGGTCACTCTACCAGAAGGCTATAGTGGAACCAGAGAATGCTTCCAAAGAATATCTTCTAACTGTCAAACATCACCAGGGCAACTGAGGAACTATTTTGCTTTTTCTGGGAAATTACTGCAATTGAGAGGAGTTTATCTAGAAGGCTTCATCAAGGGAGTAAATACTAAGTGAGTCAAACTACTTTGGAAGCAAAGGAAATTCCTGGGGGGTACAATATTAGTAGAGAACATTAGTCAGCTACTTTGGCCATCTCTAAATTGACTCAGTAAGGCTATTTGACAATAATTAATTTTAAATTTATAAAACTATTTTTTTCATTGTCTTTATCTGAACTAATGCAAAGAGTTAAAAGTGTTTAAACCTTGCAAAGAGAAATTATTTTAGGGTAAAATAGAAATAATAATGGCAGCCAACATTTATTAAGAATTTATTATGTGCTTTATGTGCTAAAAACCTATCATAGTACGCAATTTAATGCTCACAAGGCTCCTATGAGATAGGATTTCTTATTACGGATTTACAGAAGAGAACACAGAAACTTTAGAAAAGTAAAAGCCCTCTCTGTGGTCATATAGTTGGTATTTTATTTTAAACCTCCCTGTACAGGACTGAGAACATAGCTCAATGGTGGAGTACTTGCCTAGCATGAGGAAAGTACTGGGTTCAATCCTTAGCACCAAAAATAATAATAATAATAATAATAAACAAACCTCCATGTTCAAATTATTTACCAGCCACTTTTTGAATGCTTAGAATTGTCCTGAAGATAACACATAAAAAGTAACCCTGAATCTGTACTCAGAGACCTAAGTTTCACTTTAGCATTGTGATGTCTTCCAAAGTCAAATTACACTTTGAAACAAATGGAATTGTCCTAGTCATAGTGTGTATTAAACAAGAGGTGACTGAGTGCCAAAACTCGTGATGGCTTCTATTGCTGTTGCCACATCCAAGTCAGATCTACAGGGATTTTCAGGGACACCCTGAGGAAAACGGTTGGTATTCCTTCTTCGGTTTCTAGCTGAATCACTTTTACAGCTAGATTTCAGCCACTCTTGGCTGCCCTAATTGGTAACCCCAAATGGTTACCAACGCCCTTATAAGTCTTAAGGACAGCTGAGAATGCTTGTGGCCACATCATATCAGGCAACACATCTTACCAGTGCGAAATGAAAATTTTCCAAAAATCCTGATTTTCCTTTTCCATTGTCATAAGAGATACCTATGTTAAACTAAAAACCAGCTCTCCTCCGAATGTTTCAAGAAAAAGAAAGATGACCATGTTTACAGTAATTAGTGGATTTTCCCTTATCTCACATGGACATGACCCTTTATGGTCACAAAGCATTTTTACATTTATCATTCCGTATCCCTTTTATGGTAGTCCTGCAAGGAGCCTCATTTTATTTTATTTTTTAATTTCTTTTTTTTTAAGAGAAAGGAAGAATCAATTTTATTTATTCATCTGGTTTTTGTTTCTCCAACACTTAGTTGTATATGTGGTGCTAAGGTTTGAACCTGGATCCTTGTGCACCTCAGGCAAATGTTTCAACCACTGAGCCACTGCTCCAGGCCCGAGCAGCCTCATTTTAATGACTACCAAAGTGAGGTGCAGTAATCCAGAGACTTTCCCAAGACTTTAGAACTTTGTATATATTTCATTTAGGGTCAGAACCTCTTGTTTTTACATTCCCAGAGAAAGAATGGAGGGTGGGGTACAAGAATCACTGGGTAACAATGTTTGTGATCTATAAAACTTTCAATTGTTGGTTAGAGGTGAGAATAAAACAACTGGTAACAATATTATCAAATATATCCAATATACATTGAAAAAGTTGGATGCAATATTTCCCTAAGCATAAATGCACATTCCTCAGAACATTTTCCAAGCAAAACAAAATATCACACTCTCAAGCTTGAACCAGGCACTGAACCTCTTCTGCTTAGCAATATCTTTGAATAAGTGACTTTCTTCACAGTTATGAGAATCAACTTCTGTACAGTGTAAAGCTCTACACACTTGCAACTAACCACCATGTCTTCATAAAATTGAATTATTTGGCTCCCAAACAGACTGAATCCCCATCTCAGCAAATGTCATCTAGTCATTCAAGTCAAAATTTTTAGTCTTCTCCCTATTACTCACCCTTTAAAATTAAATTCCTTCAAGATAGAGTTTAAACCCCTCAGCTTAAAAAGCTTCTCATGATGTGCCTCATCTGACATTTCTCTAGACTTACCTGTCAGTCCCGCCATAACAAGCCACCTCATGTATTCTCATACTTCTGCCTCCATGTCAGGGCACCATTACCATCATGCTCATCTGGCTAATCCCTACATGTCCTGCAAGACTCAGCAAAAGCTATCCTGGGAACCCTTTCCCAAATCCTGCAGTCTCGGGTAAGTCTAGTGCTCTAGGCTTCTGTTCACCATGCACACACCTCCTCACCATGATACACCACGTTAGCTTCAACCCACCCTTGACATTAGACTAGCATTGTCCAGTAGAACTTTCTGCAATGATGGAAATGACCTGTACCTGTGCTAATGCAGTAGCCACTAATCACAGGTAGCTACTGAGCACTTGAATTGTGGCTGTTTTGGGGCTGGGATGTGGCCTGGTGGTAGAGTGCTTGCCTGGAACTTGTAAGGTCCTGGGTTCCATCCCCAGAACCGCAAAACAAAAACAGAAAACAAAACTTTGCAAAATGTGGCTAGTTCAACTAAGGAACTGTTTTTTTTTTTTTTTTTAATTGTTTTTATTTGTGTGTGTGTGTGTGTGTGTGTGTGTGTGTGTGATTTAACCCAGGAGCATTTTATCATTGAGTTATATCCTCAGCCCTTAAATTTTTTTTTTTTTTTTTTAAATTTTTGACACAGGATTTCACCAAGTTGCTTAGGGCCTCACTAATTTGCTGCAGCTGGCCTTGAATTTGTGCTCCTCCTACCTTAGCCTTTTCAGTTTCTGGGATTACAGGCATGCACCACCATATCTGGCTTGGCAGAAATGTATTTTTAATTTTATTTCATCTTAATTATCTTAAGTCTAAATTTAAAATAGCCACTTTCAGCCAGTGGCCACTGTACTGGACAATATTACTCTAGGGAGGCTGTCAACTCTTTAGATAGGACCATGTTTGTCTCTGTTTCCTTGGGAGAGAGTAGGATTCAGCATTTGTTGAAAGAATAAGTGTGTAAATATCAATAAACATTTCTTAATACTGCTAAAAAATGAGTCCACCCAATACTCAAAGCATTCTAGGTCCCTATACCAAATTTGGCCAAATTCAGTCACATTTTATAAAGAACACCTCATTAAATAACATGGAAAAAATCCTCAGAAAATCACTTGTTTCTCAGGGCATACAGCTTCACAATCACTCTTAAATGACTTCCAGATGACTTCTGGGCAAATGGTCATGCTATTGATGAAATTTTACAATCGTAACAGCAGCATCATTTTGGAATGTCAAAATCCACTACATTGTTTTATAAAGAAAAAAAAACAGGCTTTTTACCATGCTTACCTTAATACAGAAAATAAAATCCCTTGAATGACTAAAGTATTACCAAAGTAGTAAAAACTATTTGGGAATTTTTTAAAAAAAACAAAACTCAGCTTTCCTAACTAAATTTATTTTTGCAATTCCATACTGTATATGGAGAAGGTGAACCAACTTGGTTTGATGGACTTCATTACCGTCATAGCAGAATACAGAGAGAATATGACCCAGCTGCGAAGAACTAGTAATTCAACTCAATTTAGTTCCAATTAAAAGTCTCAGTTGACAGAACCCATGAGGTTGACATATGTTTGGTCATTTGAGATCTTATGAAATCGAAGATGTGAACTTCACAAAGGGGAGATTAGCCAGGTTTGACTGCACACCCAGGTCTCTACTACAAATCCCTGAAAGGATAACTGGCATTCAAAGAAATCAACAAAGGTGGTCTGCACACAGCGGCCCTCATTCAGAACAAGGGAAAGTTCTCCATTCCCTGTCTGGTCCATCACACATCCCACAGAGGTTGTACAACAGCTGAACAACCAATTGTTAGTGTCCTTTCACAACATAATTACTTCTGTAAAGAGAGACTAATCCTAAAGACTAAAACTATATGCGAAATAGAATGCAAGAGGTAAAGCATCATAATGCTTCGTTAGGGTGTGAATACGGAGGCTTCAAATGACTGGTCACTCCTTAACTCAATTTAAAAATTTAACCAACAATATCATTACTGCAAAGTAATTAATGTTCATTATAGAAGAAAATATGGAAGGCAAAAATAAAATACAAAATATATTGAATTCTATTACCCAAAGATAACATTTCATGTGTATTCTAATTCTTTTTTTCTTATGCATTTCTAAAAGGGTGAAAAAAATGTTAATTAGTATTGATACACTTTTATCATGTACTGTCCTAAGCAATTAACATACATTACTTCATTCTGTCTTCACCAGAATACCACAAGGGAGGGATTATTATTATCTGCAACATATAGACAAAGAAAGTTAGCAGAGACAGGTCACAAACTTGTAAGTGACAAATAATCTCTGTTCAACTTTTGCTATGGAAGCATTATGTTCAGCTAAGCAGTGTGGGAGGAAAAAGTTCTCTTTTTAAAATCCTTAACTGCTAGTTCAATACTCTGAGAAGCAGGGCCTACAGCCTGTATGTCTTACTTGATTCCTATTATCCATTCTGGGGAGAGCTGAGGGAAGATAGGAGACTTTCACTGACATGGATCTGATTCTAAATAGGTGGACTGCATGATGCAGCCTGAGTATGAATTCAGATTCCTTCAGGGCTACATCTTTTTGATGTTCTTAGTATCAAACTGTCATTTTACTACCTCCGCATACTACAGAATCCATTAACCCCACCTTAAAAAGCCTATGTTAATTTGATCCAAGTCTGATTTTTTTCACCAGAATTCTTAAAGTCAAATACAATTTCTAATTCCTTTGAAAATTAGAAGTATGTATTTTGCTTATTGACTTTAAAAATATGTGCAGAGCACAACAAAGTGAAGATTAAAGCATGACAAAAAAAATTTTTTTCCACAGTGTAAACTGTCAAATTGAAAATGTGAGGAGCAACTGATAAGTTCAGCAATCTACTTAAAGGTGCCACTAGAGACCTGGCCAATGTCCCATGCCTTCCTTCCCATCCACAAAGGTCACCTGCAGATGTTCAAGGGGCTCTACAATCAGTTTCCTGCTCTCTGCTCACATGCCATCAGTGCTGCCTCTTGCATCATGACCCTGAAACACCTTGTTATTTTTTATGGTTCTGTTACCCATACGGCATCGCCTTTGGCAGCAATGGTAATTATGCAGCAGCCTTGTTATCTCAGGATAACACTGTAATTAACTTGTGTCACTGCAGCACTCATGGTTATAATAATTGCAGCCAAAAAGGTCCTATGGAAGTAGCAGTTTTTGGTTCTGGCTTTTAAAAATAACTTCAGTAATTATACTGCTTTAAAAAATTCAAGTACATTTCTCCCCAGAAAAATATGATTTCCTTTGCACAAAGTCCATTGAAGCTAAGCTATCTGAATGTCCCCAACAGGAAATATTAGGCTATCACTGTAGTGAAAGCTCCCAAAGAGAATGGAGGTGAACATATTCACACACATTTCTCAAAGTAATACTTACAACTCTTCTAGAAAAGGAAAGTTCTTAAATGCATCTTCTGGTAATTGTGTAATGTTGTTCATACTGATATCCCTGAAAAACAAAGTTGAGAATATTGTTAACTAAGAGTTTAGTTAAAGCATTTAATCCAACAGAAAACTAATTCAGTGCTGACATTTTTGTAAAGAAGCAAGAAAAAAGATCATAGAAGATATAAAGAATGATCGTAATTTGGCTTTAGAGTATAATGCTCAAAGAACACAGAAAACTTGCCTTTTATTATAATTTATGTCTAAATTATAATTTAGAAAAATACTCAGATAACTGCAATTTCCCCCTTTTAAGTGAGCAAAACTGTCTCAAACTACAAGTGGGCCAGTGTGGCTTTCCAGTGCCCTGGTATTCAAAGTGTTGTAGCAAACAGGTACTATAGGACTTGATCTAAGAGGTCTGCAGGACTGAATGGCTTCTGGATTTACTATCAAGGACAATAGAAGCCTGTCCTAGCTGTCTCCCAGTTACATTTTCTTTAAAAGCTATAAAAGACCTTCAGGTAAGGGCTGTTGGTGGATTTCATTTTTAGCCTATGAACAGATGCAGGCTAAAGACAAGTGCATACATGACAGGTATGCAGTCCATTTCCAGCTTTCCCTTAGAACGTCAGCAGAAAGGAGAGAACTCACTCAACAATATAACTTAACAATTAACTACTTCAAACAGCGAAAATGCTTTATTAACCATCCCCCCTCTTCCCTGGCAGCTGCTTTTGAATTGACTTTCTCTTGCATATGCCACTTCATATCAACACCACGAAAGACAGGTTAAAGCAGTCTTATGAGCGAAGGTCCCAGAATGCAATGGATCAGCTGAGCAACCTCCTTTAGCTTTCTCTACTTCTTATTTAGGTCAGTTCTGTACGTGAGCCCTCAGATCTCTCCAGAAATCTCCATGGAAGTTCATTCCCATTACTAGATTATATGTCTTAGTAAAAGGAGGCAGAAAAGAAAACACACCAAATTCAGCTAACAACAGTAACATAACACGTTGTTTTTATTAATTCAGTCAGGTAACATCTTTTTGAGGAAGAAAAGCCTTCAGTACTTTGACAGGTGAGTTCCTTCTTCCCATCTTTCCTCTCACTAAAATTTAGAAGTAGAATTTGCCCCCTTGCCACTATTTTATCCCAAAGCAAATCTGGAAAACTTCTTGGCCCAGGAGCAAAATCCGCAGGAGCACCAGCCAGTAAGAGGGAGCAAATGCTTCAAAGAAAGAGTACACATAAAATCTCACTTTGCCAATGGGGAAACTGAGGCTTACTGCAGTAAAATAACTTCCCCAAGATCATTCAACAAGCAATGTAACAGGAAATGTGAACTCCAAGAGTCTATGATCTTAACTGAAAACTAAGAACCATCTTTTTTTTTTTTTTTTTAATCCTGTGATTCTCTCCAGGAGTAGTCAATATAGAAAGCAAACGCATGCTCAGTGGTACAGCATGTGCAAAGCCCTGAGTTCAATTCCCAGCACTTAAAAAAAAATAAAAAGAAAGAAAAATCAGGAAGAACTGCACCCCCAGGACCTTGGCATAATCATCAATTAATCTTAGGAAGTGCATTTTGTTTGACAGATGAGAGGGAGGGATGGAGGGAAGGAAGGTAAGAAGGAAGGAAGATGGGCAGGCAGGCATTTGTTTTACTGATTGAGGAACCAAAGTACATAAAAATTTTTCAGAGCAAGGAACTTCCCTTTAGATGAATCTTATGACCACACTGACCCACAAGCATTCCAAAAATTTATATCCTTGAAAACAACTCAAATCTGCTAAACATGGTGGTACACTCCTGTAATTCAGAGGCTGAGGCAGGAGATCACAAGTTGAAAGCCAGCCTCAGCAACTTAGTGAGACCTTGCCTCAAAAAACAAAAAAAATCCTGTTATGTGTGTGTGTGTGTGTGTGTGTGTGTGTGTGTGTGTGTACATAAATATGTGAAGTGCTGGGTATGTGACTCTGTGGTTAAGCACCTTTGGTTTCAATCCCTGGTACAAAAATCATCAACACCACCGTCATCATCATCATCTCAAATGCTACTGAGGATATCTTAAAATCCAGATTCCAATCATTATTTCTAGGGAATAGGAGAGGGACTCCTTTATTTCTCATAAATACTTAGGCAAGATACAGGAGAAATAGCAAAAGTAAGGGTCAGATGAAGCAGGCTCAACTACTACCACTGAACACAAGATCATGGTAGGATCTTCAGCCTCAGTTTGCTTATCTGTAAAATGAAGGGGCTGAGCTGATCAGTTAGTTGGCTTTCTGGCCTGACACACAATCTTCTATGATTCACCATTTTCCATAGGTTTTTTTTTTCCAAGGAAAGGCACACCCTTTCTAATGAAATACATGAGGTTCATTTTATGGAATGTTTCAGAACAATTTATCATAATGCCAAATGTAAAGACTATTAGTTTTCCTTTATAGGACTACTGAGTCACTCCTGCTGGAAACACATTTGGCCTTAACCAATAAAATCATTCTTAAGTATACAACAAAACTTTTAATTACACTGAAAGGCAAAGCAATAATCTGACATACCAAACAGTGATTCTGTAAAATGTCTCACGATATTGGTGTGTCATTCCAATGAGGGGGGGGGGAATCCCAACAATAATTTATTGTTTTACAAAATGAGGCACTGCATACAGTTTCCTCTAAGCTTGGCATACATCATTTCAGGTGAGTATCACAGCAACAGAAAAACTGATTAACTGATTCATCAGGAAAAAGGTCTGGAGAGAACTGATTAATTGCCTCATGAGGAAAAGACACATAATTAGAGACAATTTATACCACACTATTCTCTGCATTCCAATTTTTAAAAACACACTCACGCATATATACTTCTCTCATTTTT
The DNA here is from genome assembly GCA_004027875.1 of Aplodontia rufa. Lineage (NCBI taxonomy): Eukaryota > Metazoa > Chordata > Mammalia > Rodentia > Aplodontiidae > Aplodontia > Aplodontia rufa. The sequence continues at coordinate 23,816 of PVKS010011788.1, read as the reverse complement.
TCCCTCAGAGTAACAAGACATAACAGGTAGTTTTGCTGTGAGCTCTACATGCAATTAGTAGGATTCCATATTTACAAACTGATCCATATTAAACACACAGGTTTTGCTTCAAAGTTTGAAATTCAAAATCAGCATTAATTTCCAAAATTTTCTAAATTTTATACACTCAAAGAGTTTGTTTCTTTGTAGATGTTTTCCTTCATACTTTCTGGGCTTTGATTACAAAATATTTATGAATGAACTAAAAAAGAGATGTGTATTATGGGGGGTGGGTGGAAGGCTACAAGATATTATCTCCAGAGAAGCTCTGGAAACATGTGGTTACTGAGTATAAGGTGGGTAGGTACTCATTTAAAATAATGAGGGCTAATGGTGATAAACAACCTACAGACAGCCTTAAGAGTAAATTCTAGACCTGACGTCACTAACACCCGCAAGAGAATCCAAGCTACTCAGACTTTATAAATATGAGGTTAGAAAGGATGCTGGGGGTGATGAGTTAAACTGTAACAGTTTACGAATAGAAGCCCTATGTGCCAGTAATTACAAATACAGGAGACTCATAAGCCACATACGTTATTGAAACACATAAGTAAAAGAAAGTTGCTTAGGAAATTTTCAGCTAGGGGTTGGGGATTTAGCTCAGTGGCAGAGTGCTTGCCTAGCATGCACAAGGCCCCGAGTTTGGTCCTCAACCCTGGGAAAAAAAAAAAAAAAGTGTAAAGGAAATTTTCAGCTAGAAGATGCTCCCATAAACCAGTACCTTCAAATTCACATAAGCAATGTGATCTCACTAGCAACATTCGTAATTAAATGTAGTGGATCGCCTTTCTGGATTTCTACCGAGAAATAAATATGACAGAAAATAAAGAATACAAAGTCAGAACACTATCAACTCATAAAAAACTCTGAAGGGATATTTCAAGAGAGCTGATAGCCTTATGCTGAGCAGGATTTGCATGGTTAGAAATACAGGCATTAGCGATGGAGCAGTGGCTCAGTGTTGGAGCACTTTCCTTGGCTGAGCGAGGACCCCAGCACCACATACATAAGTATGTCAGAAAAACAAAGGCCAGATGGAAAACTAAATAAACTTGATAGTCTCTCAAATAAAAAAAAATACAGGCTTTAGAGCCACACAGGCATGGATTCACTACCACCAGTGTGATCTTTGGCATTCTGTTCTTCAGTAGTAACTGAACACTGTAGTTTACTGTGAAGATCAGAAAATGTCAAGTCGCATATAATAAGTTCACAAGTAGTAGCCATTATCTTATTTTGCTGTTCCTAGAAGCCATCTGAATTCATTGGAAAGAGATAGGACCAATAGGAGGCCCAGTACCACACTGCAGAAATAAATTACTTTTATAAAAGAGAAATTATAAATGCTACAGAAGAACTACAGCACAGAACGATCCTACATACTAAATTAAAGCCAATGAATTTAAGAAGGAAGAGCCCTTCAAGATCAAATACTTGATTCAAAAATTAAAAAAAAAAAGTTGAAGCCCAGTTATTGATAGAGTCATGCACTCTTAAATAAAAAGAAATTACATTTTTATAGAAATTTTTTTAGAAGGAAAAGGGAAAATAGAATCCATTCTCAAAAAGTTCAAGATGATTTGAAGCCGGACGTGGTGCATGCCTATAATCCCAGCAAATCCGGAGGCTGAGGCAGGAGGATGGGAAGTTCAAAGCTAGTCTCAACAACTTATCGAGGCCCTAAGCAACTTAGGAAGACCCTGTCTCAAAATAAAAAAAAAAAAAAGGACGGACTGGAATGTAGCTCAATGATTGAGTACCCCAGGGCTCAATCCCTGGTACCAAACCAAACAAAACAAAAAGATTAGGATGACTTCAAGCAGTTTAACAATAATACTGGGGATAGAAACTAGAAATTTTGGGTGGGGTGGGGAAATATTTTCTATACAAATTTGTTTTCATAACAGAATTCTTTATAGTTAGACCTCAAGATATATCAATGAGGACTGAGCATAGGTCTACATTTCGTACCTACACAATATGATATTCTCAACCTTTACTACAGAGATCAGAAATACAATAGTACAAACCTGACCACCAGATACCGGCAGTCACTGATTTCAACACTAAGACTGAAAGGGTCCAATTGTTTAACTGAAACTGACAAGTCTCCCCAGTGGTTAAACTTTTTACCCCATAAAATTCACTAACGCTGAAGTATCTACAGAGTAAAGAAGATCATGTTTCAACAAGGCACCTTTTAAAATCCCTGTAAAACGCTTGCTAAGGGAGCTGAACCTGTTTGGCCCAATGCGTACGACCACAGACTCTGTCACTGCATCTTCTCTGAGTCTGGGCCTCCAGCCACAGAATTATTTCATTTTTTTTACTGTGACTGGCCGACTGTTATCTAAACTTGAATAAGCCTTCCTATTTGTATTAGATAAAACTGTACTACCACTGCCATATTGCTGATTATATCTCAAATATTACCTGGCAGATTAAAAAGTCACTAAATTACATACAGGTTCTAAGGAACGTGGGGTTCTCTTGAAGGAGAAAATACTGATGATGTCCTTAAACTCAAAAAACACATGCTGATAATGACCCAAAACTAATCCTCTCCCGATGCCTTTTCCAGGGTCTTTGGTAATCAATCAGAAATTTCAGGCCAATCTCCAGCTAACAGATGTCTACAGTATGACCAAACACAAAAAACGAAAACTTTGAAACATGCCCCCACCCAGACAAATCTTAAGGGAAGGTCTCTCTCCTCACCAAATTTCTAGCCAAAGCTTTTAAGAGTTTAATTTCTGACACTATTTCATATATTTGGGTAAGTCACCTCTTTATCTCCACATTTTTATACTAGTCAAAGTAACCTATACTAATTGCATTTAAAAAACCATAATACAGAGAAAACCATTCAATATTATCAACACCCAAAGACAATCACTGCCATATTTTGACTATCATTACAAATGCTTTTTCTATCAGTACAAAATCATATAGTTCTGAAGTTGTCCATCTCTCAACACCTAAAATTATCCAATTTGCACAACCAATACACATTTTTTTCTTTTTTCATTACTGGGGATTGAACTCAGGGCATCACAACTGCTAGACAAATGCTCTACCACAAGCTACTGTGCACAGTCCTTTTTATTTTATGAGAATGGATCTTACTAAATTGGTTTGCCTTGAACTTGATGATCCTCCTGCCTCAGCCTCCCTCCCAAGTAGCTGGGATTATAGGCATGTACCACCACCACTGCAACTAGCTTAACAATTTTTAGAGAGAAGGAGAGAGAGAGAGAGAGAGAGAATCAATTTTTATACCCAGGTCCTCATACATGCCAGGCAAGTGCTGTAACTGCTGAGCCACAACTCCAGCCCATAAAAATATTTTTTTAATAACAGTGTGAGTATTAAAGTCTAAGATACAACAATGCTATTTTGGAAGCCCATATATCATGAAATGGGAACATTTTACTATCAAAGACCAAAGGTATAAGATACTGTTACGACAATCAATGAAACTTAACTTTTGAAAGAGTGCATTATTTCATTTTTTAAAACATCAGTAACAGCCACATATCCAAGCAGATATTGCTCTTCCCACTGCAGAAACAGGTCAAGTACATATACCATTTTAATCAGACGTGGCTGCAGATATTTTTATGACACTGCATGCTTTAGCACTCCTAGAATCTAGCTAGATACTAGATGTCACAAAAGACAGCTTTCTAATATCTTGTGCAATATTTCCACTACAGTTTGGGAGAGCAGTATAAACTGGATCCAGGCTTTCTGGCATCTTCCCTGGTGTTTTGAGTACTAAGGCTCAATGCTTTCCAGCAGAAGGGATGCAAAACTTGCCTCTTTATAACTTTTGAATCTTTACAAGGTTAGCTGCCACAACCACCATATTGACACTTAAAAATCAATGCAATTACTGCTGAGAAAAGTTACCAACTTAAAGTCCTTATCTGAGATTACTTGAATATACTATCTGATCTTCCTAATAACTTAGAAAGGCTAGAGATTATGCCAGCCTCAAATCCTAAAAAATAAAAAAATTCTGCTATCAGAGATGAAGAATATTTAATTCAGTTTATGATCATCTATGTTTATGAATTAAAATCTCTATTTTAACACCCTTTATAATTTTTCCACTGAAGACTTTCAATGCTGAATTACCACTATTAAGAAAATGAAAAAAAAAAAACAATAAAGACCAGAGGAAATATTTGCCAAACACGCAACAGATAAAGGATTTATATTATAATAAAATGTATCCTAAAAATTAACAATAGGAAAACAAGCCAAATATTAAAATGGGCAAAAAGATTTGACCAGGTACTTCAATGAAGAATATATAGAAATGGCAAACAAGCACATAAAAATGTTTAACATTAGTAATTAAGAAAATACAAACCACACTATCAGAATGGCTAAAACTGCATAAAATAATAACTGACAATACCAAGTGTAAATAAGGATGTGGAACAACAAGAACCCTACACTGTTGGAGACAAAGCAAAATGGTGTAATCTGACTATATGGCGCAGCCATCCTAGGTCTAAATAATACAATTCCTAAAACCTGGAAACAATCTAAATAGCTTCCCACCAGTGAAGGATTAAAAAAGAAATTCTGGTGAATCTATTCAATGGAATATTATCCAGCAATAAAAAGGACCAGGCTACTGATATAAACAATGTGGGTGAATCTCAAACAAGTCACAGGCAAAAAGAGAACCTACAGAAAAAGAAATCAGATCAGAAATGGCCAATGGCTGGGGAGTAGGGGAAGGCTAGCTACAAAAGGATATAACAACATTTTCTGCAATCATAGAACTGCTTTATATCTTGATTTTGGTAGCAATTATATGATTTTGAAAATTTTCCAAACCCTTAGAATTATATATTTAAAAGTGCAAATTTGACTATAGAATTTAAGTCTCAATACCTCCATCTTTTTGTAAATAAAGAGTGTGTACAATAGTACTTCCTTACATCCCCCACCAAGGAAAAAATTATCCATCCTATGTCTGGAGGTCCTTTCTCAAGCCTACCTAAAACCAAAAAAATGCAATGGGCAGTACAGCCCTGAGAATCAGGAAAGTTGGGGCTTTTTCTTTTGGGTTGTTTGTTTCTATCAACTTGCAGCAGGACATTGGGCCCAGGCTCTTCAATCTCTGCTTACTGAGCACCTATTAGGTTTATGCCTGAGTCCTGGGTCATGCAAAACAGTTTCTATCCTCAAGAGTTTTTTGTTTTTTTTTTTTTTTAAAGAGGGAGGGACAGTGAGAGAGACAGAGAAAGAGAGAAACAACTTTATTAAGTTTTTCACATGGCCTTAGTTGCTCCAACACTCAGTTGTGTATGTGGTGCTGGGGTTTGAACCCGGGTCCTCGTGCTTGCCAGGCAAGCACCGAAACCTCTGAGCCACCGCTCCAGCCCCCCTCAAGAGTTTTTAACAGAACTGGAGAGACAATAACAGAACAAGTAAATGGCAAACATGTGGCCCATCAAAGGAAGATGATCTGATCACTCCTAAAGCTCAAGAAAGGCTAGATACAGTGGCACAAGCCACACATCTCAGCTACTGGGAAGGCTGAAGCAGTAGGATCACAAGTTCAAGACTAGCCTAGGCAAATTAGTTAGGCTGTGTGCATGTATAACATGTAATGACAAATCCCATCATTATGAACAACTACAATGCACCAATAAAAAAAGTAGGAAAATAAAAAATAAAATAGGGCTAAGGGGTGTAGCTCAGTGGTAAAGCATCCCTGGGTTCAATCCCCAATATCAGAAGAAAAAAAAAGGTTTCTGGGGTAGGGGGGTTGGATCGTGTACTGCACTAGAGAGGACAGATATTACTTTATAGAGAGCTATTATTTTGATCTGTGGCCTCTTTCATCTCATTGGCAATGTTCCTCAAAAATAAGACACAATCAGCATGCTGAACAGGAAAATTCTTCATTATTCATGACCATCCTGCTCACTAGGATATTTGGCATCCATGTCCCCCACCAAACTATTCTAGTGCAACCTAAAGCACTCTAAAACACTTAAGTAGGTAGCACAGAGAGGGATGTGAAATTTATTTAGCTGGTGGAAAACAACATTTTTTAAAAGAAATATAATATACAGGTACTATCAAAGTTAAATGCATCAAATAGAAGTGTTATCTAATGACAATTATTTAGATTTCTATATTATAAAGCATATACTTTACATATGATCTGCACACACTTATATAAATGTATATGGTCGTGAAGTAAAATATAGTCCATACTTGGGATAAAAAAAAGGAGGGCTCTGAACTTGACAGCTGGTATCTTGGGGGAGGTGGGGGTGGCTTCTAGGAAGAGGGGCTATCATGTGTGAAAGTGTGGCCAAGGAGATAAAACCATCAAGGAATTAGAGAACTACAAGTAGTATGGCCAAAAAAGATAAGACCCTGAAGGAATTCGAACATTATAGCAATATGGCTGCAAATGACAGGAGCAGCTACCTAGCTAGAGGAGCAGAAAGTGCCCCCCATGCCATCGCCTGGGACCTTCAGAAATCAGATCTTCACTCAAATAGCACAGAGAGCTGCCAGTGTTTAAACAGGTCAGGTTTGCTGTAGAAAGATCATTCTGGAAGTCATATGACAGCAGGGCAAAAGCTAGGAAGAAGAAACCCAGCCTCTCCGAATTTCGGCTCTAGTGTAAAAAACATTTTGTACTTAATAACATCTAAGGTCCTTTCCAAATCTATCATTATGACTCCTACTTGGGCATTCTTGATCCTGCACATTCTTTGTATAATTATCAGAAAATAAGAAACCCTCCGGTTCATGTTTTTCCTCTCACTGTAGACACATTTGCTGGTGTTTGCAGGTGTGTGAGCGAGTAGACTTAAACACACCCCCTTCAGAATTACAGGAGTTTGGCAATTAACAAGGATGCATGACTTCATTGTTAAAGGTAATATTTTATGCTGTCATTGTTTACGGTCTTGATGAAGCAATATGGCCTAGGAGACACTGAAGGGTGTGTTCTTCAGGGAGATGCAAAACCCTACAAGACAGAGGAGAGAACAAAACACCAGTTTGTAAACACCACAAATGTGGCTTAAACACCACATTCTTCAAAGGGGAACTTTAAGAAATAAAACTAGTTAGGCTAATTCAGTATTTTTTGATAGTGAAACAAGCTGAGCTTCTTTGTGTTTGTTTGCTTGTTTTTTTTTTTTTTTGTTATTTTGTTTTTTTAAACAGAGACTGTTTTTCAAGAATGGGATATTTTCCAAAGAGAAAAATAATAAAAAGCTTTAATTCTGTAGCAATGTTTATTAAATGAATGCCAAAGACACAAAGAACATTATATTCTACAATTTGATCAAGTATTGAACCATCTGGCAACACATGGAACAGATAAGGGGTGGTCTTTAATATTCCTTGTTTTCTTCCTACCTAACGGGTGTTCTCAGGCATTCTTTGGGTGTCACCAGCTGTTCTGGTAACCCTATGATGACAAAACAGAGTTCATTACCAGCCAAGACACACAGACAAAATGCTATTTCAATAGTCCATTTAACATTAACAAGAAGTATTGTAAGGGTTATCGTCTGGACAGATTGGAAACACTCAATTACTTCATCCTAGCAGACAGAATGCACTATTCATAAAGAAACCCATCCAACAGCATGTATTATGGTAAATATTCTAATTAACTAAATGGTCTATGTTTTATTATGGCTACACTTATTAACAGGACTGATAGGAAAACATTACTTCATAGTCCTTGCCTTCAACACGCACATCCACAAAAACTTCTGTTTAGATGTGTATTTTTTAAACTTTAGCTCACAACCAATTAACAGGTTGTGAAATCAGCTTAATAGGTAACAGCCAATTTAAAAAAAATAAGATGGGAAAGAACAGAACAGTAAAACGTTAGAATGTACCAAATGTATTAAAGGTAAGCTGCGTTTCCGGAAACTTTGTTTCAGCATGTGTGCATTTCTCTTCTGACTGTAAACTCTGATTGTCCTCGTTAGCCTCAAACTTGCACCAATTTGTGAAACAGAACCAGGAGTTCAAGGAATTGGCTACCCATACCAAGTACTTATTCCTCCATCTAAACTGAATCAAAACTACAGCTGCTTGCCCAGCACCATGAGCCTGTCCCATTAAATTTGGTAACCATTAATGTCTCCCTTTTCCTTTGTTGGTACCCTAGTACTTTCACATTTTAATGACATCAGCTCTCTGAAACAGACATGAACAGTATGAGAGAATGCTGCTGAGATCCATGGGGTATTTAAAAGACTCTGGAGTATTATTACTTCTAACTGTTTCTATAGAACTGGTGATAAACTGAGCAACCTAAATTTCCACTCTGGTACCCTGGGCTCTATGGAGGATTTTAAAAGTAAATGATAACATCATGACATTTTTCACTTTCTGTGTATAAATGTTTGTAAATAACCTTGATAACTAAATAAGGTAATGATTTTAAGGTTAAAAACAAAACAAAAACCTATCCTCCAGTAAATCCCTTCTATTATCCAAATCCAGAAGGAGTCTCCCAATAAGCAATGTTTGTACATCGAATAACTGGCCTAGGCAAGAGTAGCTCTAATTTCTTAGACACTGAGGCAATGACCTCATTATGTTGAGGCAAGAGGAAAATTCTAAATGATGAGGCTGTCTATACCCTGAAGGCCAGCTGCCAACGGTCCAGGCCTGAACCCAAAGGCAGGCACACTCTTTGGGATTTCACCATCCCCATAATGCAGGCTTGTGGGGCAATCACTTCCCTTCAAGCCAGGAGACATGCAAGACACCCCTCCCAGACACACACACACAAACCACACACTCTCTCTTCTTCCCTCTGCTCTGATGGCCACTTTTCAAAAGGCTTATAAAATGTATCTATCCTTAAAGGAATGACTCAAAATTGTAACTGGGATGACTCAATCATTTCTGTTAACTATTATGACAACAGACATTGATAATGATGGTTTATAAAAAGTCATTCAAGATATTCCCTTGGGAATGACTTATAACTCATTTATATCACTAATGATTTATTTAGTATTGAAGGAGGTTACGTAATAAAATAACAAGGTCCTGAATCTTGGGAAACAAAAATTCTCAAACCTCCTTTGTAATACTTCTGGACAGCTCCATTTGTGACAAGTCTTTAAGTTCTAAAAAGTCCCAGAAAAATAAAAACTTTAATTCCTTTTAATTTTTGCATTCAATATGGATCATATGGTTCTCTGTTTCCTTCTCTAGACAGAAAACTGTGTGTTACCATGGAATTTGCATAATAAGAAAAAAGAGACACAATTTTCAAGGTTTTTCATCCAAGAAAGATTACTGAGAGTTATTGTTGCATTACATTCAGCTAAGAAACTCCCTCAAATCTGTAGTTGACTTGATGCTTTATGGAAGCAGTTTTCGTTACTAAATTGATAATCAGAGAATGCCTTAGAAAACAAACTTCATAAGTAAAAGACTACCCAATTCTCCCAACCCCCAAGAAAACTAAGAGCACACCTATGATTCATACATACACACACCTTAATCATAATGAAAGAATGTAAGATTGGAAGGTCAATTCAGATACCAATAAGCAAGGGAACAACACAATTCCAGTCTGCCTGGTATAATTCTGGTTTACACTTATTGTGCCAGCACAAATATTAATAGTGTGCCCTTTCACTCTCAAAGACATCCTAGTTTTGATGACAAATGATCCAATCATTCCAGTGACAGCAATGGGTATGGTTAAACAACGTTGGGTTGGTGGTAATGGGAAGTGGTACTTGTTTTGGTTTGGATTAACTTGGGAAAAGGCTTGAATAAAAGACTAGTTCCTCGTCCACATGACATTATACCAGCAATAATAACATGACAGAGCTACATCTATAGGGCATCTGAAGAATCTGTCGATATGTCTTGGGTCGATTTCCTGCTCCTTTTCCTGGGACCCCATGCTCCATTAGGGCAGGGCCTGCATTTTGCTCACAGTTGTATGTCAAGACTCTAGCACAATCTTTGGTCAGAGCATATAGTGAGTAAATGATGTGCTAGGCACTGCATTAAGTGCTTTACATAGTAATTACAGCATAGGCTTCGTACTTCCAAACACAGGGCTTAGCAATTTTCCAACTGTCTAAAGGAAGTCCAAGGCCTGGTTGTAGAGCAGAAAAAAGGAGGAAGGACATTATATCTTTTTTACAAGTGACACTTGATCTGTTTCTGGAATAGACACTCAAGAATACAACATGTCTCAAGGACAACAAAGAGTATCAATGACAGATTTCCGCCCCATGTCTATCGCTATAACCGAAAAATAACCTTACATAAAAACACATTTGGGGAAAGCAAAAGAAAGAAAGGCTTTCATTTAGATACAAATTAATGTATTTAAAAATAGCTTAGGAGGAATGATGTAAAATTGGATTTCAGTAAAACTAATTTTTCTTCCTCAAAATTTCAAAACACAGGCTGTGTACTATAAATAGCACTTCACAGAACCACTGAACTAGAAAGCATGGTGGTTAAGAGTTTCTCCCAGAAAGCGGAACCACAGCCTACTCCCTCACTAGCTGTATAACCTTGGACATGTCCCTCAACGTCCCTGTGTCTCAGTTCCTACAAGTGTAAACAGGGGTAACAATCTGACTTCAGAATGTTGCTGTGAAAATTGGGTGACATGACCTCTGGCCAGTGCCTGGCCTCAGCCTTTGTAGCACAAGGTCAGCTAGTATAATTCTGTTATTGTATCCTCATCACCCGATCACCATCTAATCTATACAACCATATCATTTTAATAATAAGGCAACTGAGACCCAGGAGTTAAGTAATTAATAAATCAAACAACCAAGATCAGAATCCAAACGATAAACACAGTCTGGGATTCTTTTACTAACTAATCTGCAGTGTGTTGAAGTAATATTTTAAAAGCATGTCAAGGACTCAGGAAAGGAAAACAATTTCCCCAGAAAGAATGGGTCAAACAGTACTTACATTCTGAAGCTAATAGGTTAGAGTTAGCTGAACTTCTCACTGTAGCTAAATGAACAAACTGTTACAACAAAAACCTTATAACAGGGGCTGGAGCGGTTGCTCAGGGTTACAGCACTTGCCTGGCATGCATGAGAACCTGTGTTTAAACCCTAGCACCACAAATACAACTAAATGTCAGAGAAACAAAAAACAGATGAAAAAAATCAATGAAACGGATTCTCTCTTTTTCTCTCGCTCTCCATTAAAAAAAAAAAAAAGAAAAAACCTTAAAACAACAAATAGTACTATCTGCACTGAATAAGTAATTGCATGGAGTCTCTTCTTACTTATTAAGAATATTGGTACTTGGGCTGGAGCAGTTGCTCAGCAGTTACAGTGCTTGCCGGACATGTTGAGGACCTGGGTTCAACACAATGAAGTGTCAGAGCAACTTAAGTCACATGAAAAACAAAATAAAATTGATTCTCTGTTTCTCTCATTCTCTCTCTCTCTCTCTCTCAAAGAAGAAGAAGAAGAAGAAGAAGAAGAAGAAGAAGAAGAAGAAGAAGAAGAAGAAGAAGAAGAAGAAAATTGAAGAAGCTTAATGAGTTTAAAGTTCACAGCTTTCCTGGTTGTTTTGTTTTGTCTTTTGTTGTTGTTTTAAGGTTTTGTTTTGTGCAGTCTGGGGGAATCAAACCCAGGGTCTCCCATGTGCTAGGTGAACATTCTCCCAGTGAGCTACCACTCCAAACCATTTCAAAGTTGTTAATCAACAAATCTTTATTGGCATGATAAGTAAAACATTCTCTCTGAAATTGAGGAGAGAAAAAAAGCAGCAATGTTCAAGTGGGGAAGATAGCCAGCTAAAGAGGGAGAGGAAAGGGCCTCCAGAGCTGGAGAACAGCTTGCAGGAAGGCATATCCAGGGGATAGAGCCATCAAGGAAAGGGCAGTAGATAAGCTTAACTGAGCTAGAACACATGGAGGCTGGGGCTACGAACAACTTGGAATCATACCACAGTCTCAGAATACTGAGGACACTGCACATCCATAATAAAGTGTGTGAAGGTAGGAACAAGAAGCTACACAGGATGTTTAAAGGAACACAAACAAAGGTAATTTACAAAGAAGTACTGGTGGATGGGCACAATTTTTTCATTCCCTCCTACTTTTTTACAACTATCTTTACTACAATTATACACTGGCACTCTATTGGTCCAGACCTAGTGACGTTGAAGGAGCAGCACCATGAAATTGATTGCTATGAACACTGTAAGAATGCTGATGAGATTATTATTCATGAAGTTATTCAGAATTCCCTTTACCAGAGCCCTGAGGGAGAAAGTCCTCTCTGACCTCAATTCCAAGAATAGCTATTCCTCCTGCATGACTTGTCCTCTTTATCTTATGGACAACATGGAATCATGCAAATGGCTCCCTTTCCTTCTTCCATCAGCTACCAAGATTCTCTGAGCCAAACTTGCAACCCACTGTTGAGGAATGCATTCATTCTGTGGATAGTTTCGATAATTGTTTTCAATTTATCTTTTTTTACCCAGTTGGGGGGACAGGAGATAGCTCTGGTTTTCTCATTCATTTAATTTGTATTTTATCTCATGCATTTTTTCCAAGCTGTCTTGAATTCTCTTCAGAACCAAGTAGACTTTACTAGTGTCTTGCATGCACTTTCTATGTGCCCAGAATATATAAGCCAACAAATGCACAGGCATATGCTGCTTAGTACTATAAAAGGGTGATTGCAGAGTCAAGAAAGCTGACGTAGAAAGGTCAACTATGAGAGATAATGAGGTCCTGAACCAAAACAACAGCACATGGGACAGAGAAATAAAGATAGATAAAAGCCCCTTCAGAGGCAGAGGCAGCAAAATTTTGTTAGTGATTAGAAGTTGGGGAAAAACTGAAAGTGACAATGACACAGTAACTTTGTGTCCCTGGAGCTGATAAAGTTGACATTGCTTGCAGACACAACAGGAGGGGAAAGCATCGGGGTGCATTGGGTTGTGTGGTATTGTTATATTGCAGGTAGTTGTCAACTCAAGCCCCAAACCAAGGCAAAATCTCACAGAGGATAAAGGTGTGGGAGAAGGCAACATGGAAAATTTAAACTGCAGAAGCAATGAAATTGCCTAGAGAGGAGGTGGAGGAAAATGAAGAAAATGGCTGAGAAAACATTTCTAGAAATAACCTAACTCTAGGAACAGACAAGGAAGGGCAGGAGGGAAGCAGGAATGATTGGCAAGGGAGGGAAGACCCTGCACGGAGAGAAGTGCTCTGTCCCAGGAGTAAGTAAATAGAGCGGCCATGGGATTTGGTAATTGGATCATTTGTCAATATGTTTATCATGGCTTGAATCTCCCATGGCTAGAATATTTTTCCCTCTTATTTTGGCACCAGAATAAAACAAAGAAAAGGAGAGAATTTCCTGAGGTATCTGGGCAAGATTTAAAAGAACAAAAGAGAAGAAACCCAGGGTTGAAAAAGGATGTGTGTAAACATGAGAAAGAGTGCCTGAGGTGGAAATGACTGTGCTGGAATCCTGAGAGATAGGAAGAGGGAGCCACTATGGACTGTCCCCTGCAAGGGTGGGGGTGGAGGGGGGACACACAGGGCAAGAGTTCCCACCCATGTTTAGATGAGCTCCCAGCTGACTGCAACTGGGCTGATAGAGCTTCAGATATGTGTAAGTACTGGCATCCGTGCCCTCATCCTCTAAGTCCAGGATGATGTATTCTAGGCTCATTCTCATGTTGAATGTATTCCTCTCACTCCTACATCACAACTATCTATTTTTTTCCTACTGTGTTTTCCCAGCTCTTTCTCAGCTACAGTAATTAATTCAAATACACTATCACTTAAGTGTCAATCAAAGCTCCATTGAGATCTAAGAACAATAGTATGCTTATATGTATAGTCTATTAATTTAAATTACCGGTTGAGTCACTACATGCCAAAAATTAAGCAAAGACACACACAGAGAGATTATGCTCCACGTTAATGCACTAAAGCAGAGAACTCAGAGAACAAGTTGTCCTGGACAGTCAAGCTTCCAAGATAGCTGGAGGCTCATATTCAGGTGAGGAGCGATGGGAGGCCACATTCAAATTTTAACTTTTAATGATGACATGTTTTTCTAAAATGTTCTTTGTACTTCTCTATCCTAAAACAGCATATACAAAAAATATAATTTAACCTTTTCATGGGTTTCCATGGTAAGCATTTGCTGCTGTGATACTCACCACTTCTGCTTCTCCACCTCTACTACCCTGACCTTAATCCTCACCACTAGCTCTCTCTGAACCTCTCTAGTAGCATCCTCACTGGTCTCCACGCATCCAGGCTTGCCGTCTCTAAGTCAACCCACACATGGCAGCCAAAGCAATCTTTAAAAAAAAATGTTACTCCTGACCTTGAACCTCTATTTGCTCTATGCCAAGGTCCTATCTGAACTCACCCCTACATCCTTCCCAACCTCACCTCAGCCATCCCTGCCCACCCCCACCTCACCCCACTGGGATCCCTTCCTCCTCTAGGCCTTTGCTCTTGTTTTCTGCCTGGATTGCTCTACCCAGTTCCTTGTAGCCTCACTCTTGCCTCCAGTTTCATCTAAATGTCATCCCTTCAGATAGTCCTAGCCCCTTTGCATTCCCTAGTAAACTCAGTCTTAACTAGTTTATGTCCTCTCTGTAGCTCTTATCCTCTGAATTATTTTTTTTCCTTTTACTTTATTAGAAAATCACTTTCACTTAGCACATACGATGAGCCAACACTAACCACTAAAAAGGGCTTCTCAAAGAGTGGTCCAGTGTCACCTGGGAATGTGACAGAAATGCACATTCTAGGCCATACTCCAGATCTGCTAATCAGACACTTGAGCAATATTAACAAGCACTGCAGGTAATTCTGACACATGCCCAAATGTGAGAGCCACTGTGGTGTAGATGCTGCTCTCTTACATGTTATTGTTCTTCTCCACTGACAAGGGGCAAAGATTTAGTCCATCTTGATCACAATGCTTTTCTCACTCCTAACATAGGTAGGTATTTGGGAGGAAGAAGTACACCCTCCATGGCTAACACCCAAGGAATGAAACAAACTATGTAAAGTTCATGGATGTTTAAATAGCCTGATGCTATGCAGCATTTCCCAAAGTCTAGCTTGGCTGGCTCTTTGGCATTTCTTCTTTCCTAACTCTTGAGTCATTATCTTTTCTTCCTTATTTCTCAGCATTCAGGGGAAAAAAAAAGGATTATTTATGCAAGATGGCCACTCCTTAAGTCACCCTGTCCACACCAGAGGCATTTCAGTCTCAGGCAGAACATGAGTGACAGCACTGGTTTTGCAACAATGCTGCCTAGGGTCAAATCCAAGCTCCACTGCATGTTAGCTGTGTGATCTACAACAAATTAACTTCCGTGCTTTGTGTGTCCTCAACTAAAAACAATAAACCATGGTACTACCTCACAAGGTTGAGCTGAGAATTAAATAAGGTTATTCATATCAAGAGCTTGGATCACGCCTGTCAGATGGAAAGCATTCCATGCACACTGGCTATCACGTCACACTCTGCTGGTTACTATTCCGAAGTCTTAGGCAGATTCTTGACCTGGTGGCTCAAGACTGAAACACTGGTCTGTATGAACGAGCACTCCCATTCATTCCTAGGCAAAGAATAAAAAAAAAAAAGAATTCTATACACCAGGAGCACCAACACTATGGAAGATGGGCTAGTTTTTACAGTCCCTAAATCCTCCTTCCCGTGGCTTCCTACTATATTCCCAGTAGCTTTGTTTACCTAAACACCCTCTCTCCCAAATCCTGTCTTTGGCCTTGCTTTCAAAATGCTCAGAAACAGAATATTTGTTTAATAAAGGAGGTACTTTCTGGGACAAGAATGCAGTTGATGTCACTACACTGAGGTGGTAAAGCCATTGAAGAGAGCAGAAAGCTGACTGACCTACTCTGGAAGAGTCCATCCTATAGAAGGCCCAATGGCAAAATTCAAAGAGAAACATACAGCAAAAGCAGCCATTTCTGCTCTAGAAACAGCATAAGCAGAGGACACTGCAGAAAAAAAGAAATTATGGAGGAACAAGTGACATACAAACACAGAATTTTTAGATATACACAGAGCTTGCAGATGGCAGTAAATATATTAGAATCATCGGGAATGCCTAGGCATAGTGCCCACAACCCTGAGAACCTGTAGAAGTTCCCCACAGCCTCTGGGGCCAGGTTAAAGCCCCTCCCTCGCCCCTCCAAGAGCTCCATCCACCAGCCTTAGCTTTCTTTTTCTTCCGCGCTTCCCTGTTCTCATCTGCTCTGGCTGGATCCTCCTCCCACCACCACAACTGACTCTTCCCGCTTCCCTGCACACAGCACTACTCAAAACCAGGGGCCAGTCTGTCAGCTGCTACCAGTCCACAGTGACACAAGCAGAGATAGTGAGCGTTCACATCATGGCAACTTGTCAAAGGAAGGTTATCTCTTAAAATCAAAGAATAAAAGGCTTGGGCTCGGGCTTATATTATATGTATTTGGAGTTTTTTTTCCTTTCTTTGTTTTCTAAAAATTATCTTGATTATATTTTACAAAAGTGTTGAGTGATGCTGGATCAGAAATTTTTACAAAAATTAAAAATAAAAAATCCCCCCAATTGGCGCATTACTACAGATATTTTAAAAAGTACTACCCTTGACAACTCACATGGAACACTCTTCTATTCTTTTCTCCCATAAACTAATCTAATTTTCTTTAAGGATTCCTTTAAAATATCCTCCCTGAACAATCATACTCAGTATGGATCTTTTTTTTTTCTTCAAAAGTGTATACCCAATCATCAGTTTAGCTGCTGAAAGTTTTTTATGGAACTAAAAAGGAAAAACAAACAAACAAAAAAAACTCCATAAATCATTTATTCTATTCCTGTGTGAATTCCTTGCCCCAAGGAGTCCTGTTTTATTTGCTTCATACTTCTCTTCATTTGGACAGTATCACAGCTCAAATTCTGAGTTAGAGCGGGCCTTAGAAATGGAGTCCAGTTCCTAAGGGCCATAGCCAAATTCTGGCCATGGGGCGTAAGGAAGTCCTGTCTCTTCTGAGCTTCTAGTTTCTCTTCTGGGATGTGAGGCCAGCATGGTATGCAAAGTCTTCCCAACTCTAAAATTAAATGTCTGTGCGTTCTTAGAAAGGCTCTCGGGTTACTAATGGGCAAATGGTGAAACATCTGCCCTACCATGGGGCTGGAGAGGCAGCACTTTCTCCACTACAGAATCCTCTGTGAACTTGCAGGCATCACATGGTGCCCAAACAGAAACTTCACGTATTCTGCTTCCAGAAACAGAACGCCTGGACAATGAGAGGCCTCCACACTCAAGGTAAGGGAACCACTGAAAAGAGAAGACATCTGATCTGGAGAAGGTGAGGTTAAGAAAGAAGCTAAAGAGGGCTGGGATCGGTGGTTCAGCACCGAGGCATGCACAAGGACTCGGGTTCAAATCCCAGCACCATGCACAAAACAAGGGGTCAGAGCAATGAAAGTCATACGAAAAACTGAATAAAACTGATTCTCTCTCTCCCTCTCACTGTTCCTCTCTCTTTAGAAAGAAAGGGAGGGAGGGAGGGAGGGGCTGGCTAAAGAACTCTCCTATGGATAAGAAAAAACTATCTCCATTGTTGTAAAAGAGCAAATTATGTTGTAGATGGAAAAGGAACTTATAATTCCTAAGTGTCTAACATGTGCTTAGTGTTTACATTTGTAGATCCTTTTCATATTTGTAACTCTGGTCTTACCCAAAGTAAAATAATATTTGGTGGAGGAGAAGCCTATTGTCTTTCCCAGTGTACTGAAGCAAGAAGTCAGTTATATCACTGACAGTAACAAGAAAGAACACTGCTAATGCCTTAGAGCTGTTCAGCAAAAGAAGCTGAGGCCTTGTCCCTGGAGATGCTTAGACAGTAGACAGAAGGCCACCCATCAAGGACTATGGAGAAAGGATCCCCACTATGGATGTGACTCCCAGAATTCTGGTACCTAGAATCAACTCAAACGTCCACTCCCAACCTCCAAATCCTACACAACCAGTGAGCTCAATGCAGGATTGTCAGCTTTTTATTTTGACATTTAAGAACTTTCACAAAATAACTCAATCCATCTATTTCATACTCAAAAAGTCAAAAGGGCATAATCTTAGAATAAAAGATGGCCCTTTGAAATGATTAAAAGTAGACTTACTTTATAAATCTCAACACTACCCCTGGTTTCAACATTGCCCTTGGTCACCACATGGGCAACAGGGAACACACAGCATCACAACACTTTAAAGCCCAGAGATTAAGTTATTAAAACTGGACAGGGCCTCTTTTATTTATATTAATGAATGAAAATTTAATACCAACATTACCCATTCTAGGTAACATTTATTTGATCAAGTGCTACTTCTAACCAACACTGCTTTCAATAATGAAAAGAGCTCACAGCTAGTGCCAGGCACTGTGGCAAATGGCCACACTCCTTACCCTCACAACAGTCATAAGAAGTAGGTTCCACTGCTCTTCCCTGTACTAGAACAAGAAACAGAACTGCCCAAAGATTTCTAGCAGACGTATCAAGCAGAATCTGAACATCCCAGCAGTCATTTTCAAAACTGTCTCCTCAATCACTACCCCATAAATGCTTTAAAAAAATAAAACAAAGAAATTTTCCAAGCACTAACAAAGATTATAACTAATGTTCTAAAACTACTCATCCTGAAAATTTGTCCTATAATAATGGTAGTTTCATTTGGGTTGGAAGTAGGGAAACCATTTATGTAACTAAAACATATATTTGGAGTTTTTCCCCTATAGGTTTTCATCATGTATGTGGAGGGGAGAAGAAAAAAAAATCTTAGGAAAATAAATCATGATAACAGTAGCAATGCCTTCTCAGAGCTCTACAATTTTTATAATTATAGCTTTTTACAAGATGATGATAAAAATAGCTACAGAAACACTTGCTCTTATTGCAGGTGTTAATGCTAATTATTCATAATGTTATATACAGGTATCATACACATGTAAGTAACTCTAAGCCTAAATGTTATATATTTGCAAACTGCATATTCTGTGTTTGATAGGCCTGTCCCTTAGCTATGCCTCAACTGGTCTTTGCATTGCATTGTGGGAAGATGCTGAAGGGAGACTGAGAAACTAGGGGTGAAAAACCTGGCACACATCTGCCTGGCATGTACTAGTTTTAATTTCAAATAGTCCCCTCCCCATTTTATTTTGGTTTTTCTGTTGTTTCCACCCATTATTTAGATAGCAACATGAGCCATAAAAGTTGAGATAGGTCTAGAATTTGGGGGAAGGCAGGCTAAACAGCTTGACCCAGAACACAAACTGCCACTTATGTGGCCGGACCAGAACAACCAACGTAAACATGTAAGTTAGTCCAAATATACATACATCGTTTTTTATTTTAAAACTTATTTCATATCTTAGTAATTTTTTCCTTAAAAATAGCCAAGAAACCCTACTGTTTTGGTCTTTTTTTTTTTATAAATTGCTATTTTGAAAAGAAATCATAATTACCTATGTGTGGTAGATAGACCAATGACATGCTATTTACTAGTGTTGAAAAGTTTTAAAACACTACCTAGAAGCAATCATTAAAAGGAATGTATCTCCATAAAATGTACTTTTTTCATAAAGTACTATATAAACAGTGAGTTAAAATTAGGAGGGAGTGGCTATTTTCTCTGTGTACCATCTGGTCAGATATTTCCTGTAGAAACAGGGAATAAACTTGTCCTTCCAATACTTGTCATGCTAGACATGAAAGAAAGTGTCCACTTTCTGCTGTTGTTGTTTTTAAGGAGTTGAGTTATTGTACAATCACAAATGCATACAAAGCACATGTGTTAGGCATATGTTCTTAAACCAGAATTACCCCCACATCGCCCACCCCCTAGTCTCTTGACTCTTCTACATTTTGCCCCTACAAGCAATATAAATGCTTAGACTGTGAATTTTCCAGAATTCAATGATTGCACAAGTATTACTGGATTCTCAGGGGGGAGTAAAGAGTATGCTACATTGTTGATTGTCTCCCTAGATTCTACCCTATTCTCCCTCCCTCCCCCCCTCCCCTTCCCCTCCCCCTACATATCTATGGTTGTCCTTGATTATGTGTGTTGTTGTTTTGGTGGTATTGGGAATTAAACCCAGGGCATCATGCATGGTAGGCAAAGGCTCTATCAATGAGCTGTATTTCCAGCCCAAATGTGATTCTATTTCCGAAGTCTGTGGATTTTTATCTGAATTTCTTTTAAAGCACCAGAGTTGTCATTTGTGTGTGTGTGTGTGTGTGTGTGTGTGTATTTATATTAAAAGAAGTTACAAAGATGATCTAGTTCATGTCAGTCCCACCCACATGGGAAAATTCTTTTAATAAATTTCAGTAAACACACACACCACACACACACATACACCTACTAATTCTGCTTTCCTAGAAACCCCAGACAAATACAGGCTCCTTACATAGAGAATTATCCTGTCCAAAATGTTAATACCAAGGTTAAGAAACTGATGGTGCAAGGATATTGGCATTTTCAAAAAATGTTATGTTATAGCTAAGACTTTCCACTTTAAGTGTTCAGTTCAGCAGAGTTAAGTACATTCATACTGTCACCACTATCCATCCACAAAACTTTTTTCACTTTGCAAAACTGAAACTCTGTCCCCATTAAATAAATTAACTTCCCATTCCCCATTCCTGTCAGCCCTTGGGATCCACCATCTGGCTTTCTGTTTCTATGGGTTTGACAACTCTAGCTGCTTCATATAAGTGGAATCTTAAAACATTTATCCTTTTATGACTGGCACACTTCACTTAGATAATATTTAAGATTCACCTGCATTATAATATGTGTCAAGATTTCCAAGATATAAAATGGATGAACCTTAAATATTATCTAATATACTATATTATCTAATATACTGTATGTATACAGCACATTTTATATATCAATTCATCTGTCATGGACACTTAGGGTGCTTCTACCTATCCACTACTGTCAATAACACTGTGAGGAAGGTGTGTGAGTAGCTCTTCTAGATCCTGCTTTCAATTCTCTTGGGTATAAGCCCAGAAGTGGAATTACTGGATCATGATAATCCTGTTTTTAATTTTTTAAGGAAGCACTCTGCCATTTTTCACAGCAGCTACACATTTTACATACCCTCAGGTGCCTATTCATTGAAAAGGCTCCAAATAACAGATTTCTTCTGTCTACTGATCTATTTCCCTCTATTCATGAAACAGGAAATGAACCAATACTTTAAAAATTGGTGCATTAAAGGAGCCCTAGAAAACAATATTTTAATATGAAGTTACCCTAATTTTCCTTGAAGTGGAATTTCTATAATGAATCTTAACCAGGGTGAAGAAGTTTGGAGAGGTATGTAGAATGTGGGAAGAAAAACACCTGCCTGCCCAGCAGATGACCCTTCTTCAAACCAATCCTGAAAACCACCCCTGACTCCTGTCTATGAAATTTGATAAAAATAATCTCATCACCTTGAATTTTCTATGTGGCACCTGTTGGTATTCTTTCTGTCTTTGAGATCTCTTATTTATATGCACCTTATAGAAAGAGAGTCTAGTTTTATAGGATAAGAACCACCTTTGGGGCTGGAGCAGTGACTCAGCAGTTACGGCTCTTGCCTTAGCATGAGCGAGGACCGGAGTTCGAATCCCAGCACCACGTACACAACTGAGTGTTGTAACAACAAAGGCCACATGAAAAAAAATTAAATAAATTTGTTTCTCTCTCTCCCTCTCCTTCTCTCTCACTGTCCCTCTTTCTTTAAAAAAAAAAAAAAAAAGAACCACCTTTGAAGATACTAATCCAAGTTCAATAATTTCTACGAATTAATATTGGGAGCACTATAGTTTTACATCATTATACATAGAACAAAAGTAGGTCCAGATGTTCAGGATGAGTTTGAATCCCAATAAACTTGCAATTTTATTCCCATAGGTTTTATCTGATTTTTTATTATAAAGTATGGTTGCCATACCTGCATGGAACTTTTCAAAGGGAAAAGGTAATATTTCATATGTCTTGAACTCCTTAAATAGTGGCTCTCAAAAGGTACTCCCCAGGACTAGCAACATTAACCTGGTAACTTATTAAAAATACAAGTTACTGGGGCTCGAGTGGAGGTAGCTCAGCGGTACGGCACTTGCCTGGCATGTGCAAGTACATGAGTTCAAACCCCAGCACCACTTACACAACGAAGTGTTAAAACAACAAAGGCCACGTGAAAAACTAAAAATTGATTCTCTCTCTCTCTCTCTCTCATTGTCCCTCTGTCTTAAAAAAAAGAAAGAAAGAAAGAAAAGAAAAGGAATACAAGTTGCTGAGTCCTACCCTAGGTGTACTGAATCAGAAATTCTAGGGTGGGGTCCAGGCTGTTTTATGCAGCTTTCCTGGTAATTCAATGCACGATGAAGTGGCACAATGAAGAACCACTGCATAGATCATACAAAGTTCTTCTACAGTCACGATATCTGGGCTTCGCAACAATTTTACGATGCAGGAAGAGCTGAAAGGGTACCCCCCCCTTATTATAAATGGGGAAACTAAGGCCCAGAGCACTCATCTGACTTTCTTAAAGTGATACTGCTAAGCAAATTAAGAGTCAAGAAACTAGTTTCAGAATCATGTAGTGATAGGCTTTGGGAACCACATAGCCAAATATCTTCAATGTATAGGATGAGGCAACTAGAGCCCAGAGAAGGCTGTCATCTAAGCAAGATCACACAGCAGCATAGTAGAAACCCTTTCAATCCTCATCCTCCATCAAAGTAATACATCCAAGAAGGAAGCCTCTGCCTGTTAATTATCTCCTCAAATGATGAGTAGCCCATGGTTAAGTACTTAGTTTGGGACCGCTAGGGTATTTCACCAAAAAAAGTGCACAGTTGACAAACTAAAGAGATTCGTGTCAGTGGGGTGGAGGGTAAGGATATTGGTAAGGGAGGAAAAAGGAACGGAGAACAGACCTTAATTTAACCAAACAGAGTGATGAATAAATGATGGAAAGTTAAAGGACTTAGTAAGGTTGAAAACTTTGTGCAGTAATAGACAAACTAAGCTAGAAAGAAAGAAATCAAGGGAGAAAGGAAAAAGAAAAAGAAAAAAAAGAGGTTGTGGTCACAGGTATTTAGCAATTGTGGGTGTTCACAAGGTGGAAATGTGACCAAGAGGGAACACAGCTTAAGTGGGAGTTGGAACAGGGCTCACCATTGTGATGGAGATAAATGAAAAGAAAGATAAGGATGTCAGGATTGTCCACGTGAGGTAATTGATAGGACTTACAATAGGGAACAGGATGGCAGAAATGAAAAGCCCATGAGCCTGCCACCTAATTCTTTTCTAAATGGAATGGACAGAGAAGCCGGGAGATGAGAGTATTTGTGAGAGGTCAGCACTCAGTGGTGGACGACAGTAGGAACAGGGGTCGTGAGTGAAGACGAAAGCCCACGAAGGGTGGTAAAAATTCCAGAACTCTCACTCTCTTACCAGCACAGGAAGATGAGCAGCCAATAAAAAAAAAAAAAAAGGCCTGCAGAGAAAGGGGCTCCCCAGAGAGAGCCACTGGAGAGGCTGAGGCTGTAGGAAAGTGGATCAGCCCTGGAGGGAGGGTTTCAGAGAACAGGGAGCAAGCAAGTGCTGGGAATGAAGAGGAGAAATCAAACCTGGGAGGAAAAGACACACAACTCAGCCCCAACACCACCTTTTTTGGGAG